>JANHGB010054728.1:0-11192 GCA_026283785.1 Coracopsis vasa
GGAGCCACAGTAATGGTGTTTGCTCCGCTGAGGAGAGGACTGGCAGCAATGGAGGATCAGCAGCATGGTTTTCTCCTTAATGGGTTAGCTTCTCTCACAGCCGAGTCCTTTATGGGACATCTGGTGGGTTTTCTGGAACAGAAGAGGGATTTTAACTTTTACTTGAACAATATAATGATAACACGTGACTGAGATTGGGCTGAAATCGGATACTCCTCTCCCCCTCTGTAGTTTCCAATGGTGTAACTTTTAATAAGAGTCTGGGGCTCTGTGATTTATTTTTCCCCAGTGCTCATGATTGCTGAAAGAGGATAAGAGCTTTGCTGCAGTTAACCCATACTTGTCATCACAAGGGGCTAAGAGGAAAAAGCCCACTCAGGCTCCAGTCTATCTGCCACATTGCAGCTTGTTTATTCTCCATTTCAACTTATTTAATAGGTCTGCTTGAACTGTAGGCCTGCATAAATGATACCCAAAGCACGTGGTCCTCCCAGCCTCTTCTTGTGAGTACTCAATGTGCGTTTAACTCCCGTTCCAAAAATAAGTACGTTTTGGATCTAGCATCAAGCCACTGCTATTTATTGCTTCGGCTTTGATCATCAAAAAGGCTTTTCCTACTAAAACCACAAAATTCAATTTGGGATAACAAAGAGAACCATTCTTCTGCTGTTACTTGTTTACTTGATGAACTTCTAAACAGGAAGTTTAAGCATGAAGTCGAAAGATCACCTCTGTCATATGGATGAATTAAAAAGAAAAACCCTCTTTTTGAAGTTGACCTTTCCATGGCTGTAATACTGCTCCTGAATAGGAGAAAGTCTTCCATGAGCTAGCATGCTCTCTGTGAGATTTGGAGTAGCAGTCAGTGCTAACTGGAAGCACACACTGTGGATAGTTGTGCAGATGCAACCTTCTGTGTCATGAATTGTATTGATGGATGATACCCCGGAGTCCTCTTCATCTGAGGTTCAATGGATCTGGGTCATGAAATGAGGCCTCCTGTCCAAGGATCGGTGTCCAGCCACAGCATTTCTCTCAGATTGGGGATACTCCTCATTTCCCAGTGATGTGCAATGGCTTGGGAAGATCTGGGTGGATGGGAAAGAAGCACTTGGAGGTGTTTGATCCCAGAGTTCCCCTCTTCTAAGCTCAGGCAATGTCGCATTGAGGCTTGCAGGAGTCCAGAGAGGGGCTCAGTATCTTCCTCATGGTGTATTCCTGCAGCCATGGGCGCCTGGGGAGCAGAGGTGAAGAAGACCTGTCATGGGAGTTGTACTTTGAGCCCATGCGTTCCCCTGGCTGGGGTTGTGCCAGTCCCCGGGTGCCGGCAGAGCCTTGGCCGGAGCCGGCGTCCCTGCGGCTCCCCCGGCCGGAGCCGGGGAAATACCAGGGAAAGGGCAGAATCCAGCAGGGCAGGAACAAAAGCTCAGCCCCGTGACTCATAATTGGTGGAACATTTGTAGTAATTTTTTTTCCCTTCCCCTCAGACTTGGCTCCTCCGCTGCGTGCCAAGAAGCTGCTGTACCCGTTAGACTTGCCAGGCTTGTAGAGAGGCCTGCGCTGCTGCTGCTGCTGCAGGAACTGGTTCAGGATGGTGGGGACGTGCTGGAGCAGATGCTGTGGGCCACAGGCTTTGGGGCTGCTTGCCTTCCCCTAAGCCCCACAGGGCTACCCCTCTCCTTCCTTGAAAGGACCCTGGAATAGCCCCATTTTCAGAGTTCCCTTGGCACAGCATGCTGCACTGCTCTGTTGAAAAGCCCCATCAAGCAGCAACCAGAGTTCTTGATAGTGGTGGCATGAAATTCTGGAGGTCCTAAGGACCATGCAGGAGGGGAAGGGTTGAGTGCAGGTAGGAGGGTGGAAAGTAGTGGTGCTGCTTGGAAGCCTCCTGCAGGTGTCCATGCTGATTTGATCATAGCTCGTGGTCACTGCAGGTCCGGAGCAGCTTGTCCATCCTCTAGAGAGGGCAGAGGTGTTGGGGCATCAGTTTTCTTTGGAGCAATAATAATTAAGGGTGAGTCTTTAGCTGTAGGAGTGGATGGGTAGTGATGGGTGCAACTCATTGCTCACCTCACCATCCACCATGCAGAGGTCCCACACGGGCTGGGTGTCTTCACAGAAGATACTTAATGAAGACTATGCCTGGAGCAGTCAGGGCTAAGCTCTTACGATAGCTATTTTTCCTCAAAATGAGCCACTCATCACTAGAGCATGTCTCATTGTCCCTACATGCCTGCTCGATACTCCAGGCTTAATTTGGAATTAAACCAGTGTTTGCATGGAAAATCTCATTGTTCACATGGAAATGCATTTGTGAAGGGGTAGGGCCTGTGAGGCTCGAGCCCTGTGTGTGGCAGGGTTTTCCGAAGGGAAGGGGCTCCTTGTGTATGTGTCTGGTTCTGCATCTTGCGCTTGGTCCTTCTGCGTGGACCAGCTGAGCTGGTGCTTGGAGTTAGGGGATGCTCAGCACTGGGTGGATTCAGACAGGAGAGATGAGGGTCACTTGATGCTAGGTGATGCACCCAAGCAGAGAGAATTGATACCAGGGGATGAGTGAGAGCTGAGGAGAATGGGGACAGGAGGGGCTTGTAAAGGGGATATCGTACCATCAGCAAGAGGCTTGCAAGAGGCCAGGGAAGATGCTGCTTTAGGTTTTCCTTGGAATACTGTTTATTTTTTACTTTGAAATCAATTCAGTTCCCATGTGATAAAGTCTTCAAAAGTTTCAGCTCTGGTGAACCCATTTGTAGCTGGGAATGTGCATCTGAAAGAAGGAATTGTGAGTTGGTGGTTTGTTGGAGTGAATAAAGCCTCTCCACACTCTGGTGCAGTGGGGAGCAGTACCTGAGAGCAGAAGTGCACGTGTGAGCCTGCTCCAGGCAGCTCTGCTCAAGTCTAGGAGATGGGGGGCTCCATGTAGAGATGAGCTCTGCTCAGTGACTTACTCTGTGTTATCCCCAGCAAAGTTGTTGGAGGGTAATTGTGAATTAACAGAAAGAGGAGGAGCAAAGAGACTGGATGGGCTGGAGCTTATTTAAATGATCCTGGACTTTTTCCAAGGTTTGGGAAGGTGCTTACAGGGCAGTGGTGAGACTGGGGGATGTTGGATTTGGGAAGCAGGGTTCCTGTACCCCTGAAGAGAGGAGGAAGGCAGGACCCTGCCCGTCCATCCTAGCTGATGACTCAGCCCTGCTGAAGCAATGCCACGGCTCCGGAGCGAGAGCCTGAGGGTTTCTTCTGCTTCCAGCAATATTTAGGATGAACTTCAGGAAGCATATTTTCAAACCCACTGAATGGAGAAAGTGAACGTCTCCCTTCCTCTCCCCCAGAAATAACAGCCTGCAAGGATTTATGCTAACAAGGAAATTTATGAAGATCCTGTGTGTTAGCAGTAGGAAAAAAAGAGAGGAAGCCTATTAAATATGTAAGGCGGATATGTGTGGAAACTGGGCAAACATTTGCCCTTTCCAGATTGGGGGAGAGATTGTGAAATTACCTGTTAATAGAGGGAAAAAAAGAAGTTATTTTTCTCACTAATGGGGCAGCCGTTCCTTCTGGGGGTGAAATGTTGGGTTTGCACATTTCTGATGCTCTCCTTTGGCTTTGGAGTGTCTCAGTGCTGGGCTTGGGGTGGCAGCTCTGGGGGTCTGACCTAGCAGCATCATGGAGCCTTTTTGTCCTGTTGCAGAGCGTATCTGTGCATCCCGTTTAATCACAGACAGATGTTTATTTGGGCCAGTAATGGTTTTGGTTTCCTTTTTCTTTCATATTTAACTTTAGGTTTGCTGGCGTGCCCTGCCCTGCACAGTCTATAACAATCAGGGTTTGGCTAAAAGCTGCTCTTGTTGGAGGCCTGAGCCTGTTGCCAAAAGCTGCTACTTTGATGCAAAAAAATACATCCTGGAGGTGCTTTGTCAGATGTTTTTATATTAAACAGTTTTCCTCCATAACTTTACTTTGCCAATGGGAAATAAAGTGCATCTATTTTCCAGTGTGCTTCAGAGAGGAATTCTGTGCTCGGTGTGAAGGTTTTTCCCCACGTGGCCATGGTCAGCCCTGAATGTTGGAATCCCTGTTGGAGAGCTGACTGCACAGCAGCATCCTTTCTCGTGGCTGGGAGAGCTTCACAACAGTGACCCACTGTTGCTTTGGGTTTGTTCACATGCAGCTTCTGGCCCCTGGTTGACATCAAAGGCAACTTTGTGAACTATGGGGTGAATCATGGAAATAATCCCTGAAAGGGAAGGTGGGGAAGCTCTGGAGATGGCATCAGGGCTTGTCCCTTTCAGATTGGTGCAGGTGTGCTGTTCAGTTGTACAACCAGTGTCTTTCTGGGTTGATAAAGCCACTGGAGTCTGTAGATTCACAGGAGGACCGTGGGTTTCTCTGCATTGTGTTTGTTTGCCACTCTGGGTGGCTTTGTTGGCCGCTCCTGGAGTTCAAACATCCTTTTCTTTGGAAAAGAGAAAGGAAGCAATCATTGATTCTGCAGCTGTGTGTGCAGAATCCTTGTTGTATCCAAAGCCTGTTGATGGTGGTGCTTTATCCACAAGTGCTGTACCCCAGCAGAGTACTCCACTTGGCAGCTGAAGATGTTCTCCAGAGCATTGAGGCTGAGCAAGCACATCGTTGCTTACTAACTGAAGGAGAAGCACCTTGGATCAAGGCTGGGGAAGGTATTTCCTGCATGTGGTTGTTTCTCCATTAAAACCATACAGAGTAACTCATGTTGGGCCACCAAACCCAACAGCCATAGCGTTGAGTTCTGTGGGAGCTCCTCAGATAGAGCTTGTGGGTGACCATGCTTGGGTGATGATACACCTTGATGTTGCCACGTGTACCCAACATCCCATCTGGCAAAGGAGGAGAGGTGCCGATGATCCCATCCGGAAGGAGGGTGGAATTCTGGCAGTGGCTGTGCAGCTGGAGAAGGGTGCAGCTGTCTGGAGTAGTAGCACAAACTGCCTGTTGCACAAGGGATGGAAGAAGGTTGTCTTACCAGCATTTGGTTCTGTGCCTAATGCAGGGATTAAAGCTGCAAATGATACCTCTGCATTTCTGTGTGCACATGCAACATCCTGGCTCTGAGGGAGAATTTGTGGTGATGGAGCCAGCAGGATGATGCCCTGAAATGGATGTACCAGTATGGGGGGAGCACCGTTTCCTTGTAGGCAATACACTGAATTTCTCAGTGTGTTTCTGCAGAGAAGAATTGCCTTTTCTTTCCCTCCCTTACCTGGAACCGGGATGGCTTTTCACAGCTAGCTGGGAAGAGTTCAGCCTAGAAGTTCTTGGAGTAAGTACAACACCCAGATAAAACATGTTTTTGTCTGTGGTTCATTGAGCAGTTATGATGTTTGGCTTCGAATCACAGAATAATCACATCTCCAAGCACCTAAGCATCACACTTTAAAAAAGAAACATCAGGAAGTAAGCAAGTTACTTAGAAGTAAATCAGTTTAATCTTTGTAGCCAAAACATTACATTCTTGCACCCCATTAGGAGTTGGATATGGCTTTCTAGGTAGTAAAAGTTCTTTTGATGTAACTGGGGTTGTCTTTTAAACAGTGTGTATCTGATGCTACGTCTTTGTTTCAACTTCTTCTCTGCCTGTGTTTTACTTTTCAAAGGGATTTGCTGTATACTGGACAGAGTGTATTTACCTTTGAAAATGGTGAATGTTTTGAAGGAGGAATTTTGGCTTCTTATAGGGACCTGTAGAGAGAGGCTTACATTCCCAGTTACAGTAATAGAGCTTTTTCTTCTTATGGCACTTTGATGGGTGAGAGGTGTTTATAGGCTTGATTCATACCCGAGTTACTAAGGTTTTCCACGGAAATAACTTATTAAATCTGTGGCGCTCACTGAAACGATTGAAGTCTGTAGATTAGCTCTTCATCAAAGGCACCTCCTTTCCCAAACTCCAATACCTAACTCAGCATCGTACCTCTGGAGGATGCTCAGCCCCAAAAGGGGTGTGTGGTGCGGGAGCTCGAGATGTGTTTTAGTAAGAAATCAAGAGAAAAAAACCTCAAGACAAACTGGGAAGGGGAAAAAAAAAATCCTTCAGGAAAAACATCCCCCGTCGTTGGGAGCCGCTGATGGTTAAACCTGGGTTTCTGGAACACTGCTTATTTGTGTGGATTTTACTTTGCTGCTCCACAGCCGAAAAGTACATCCCTTTCCTGCTGCTGGCCGGGCTGCTGCAGGCTTTGAAGTGCCTCGAGCCCCTGGAACCGCAGGTTCAATTTACTGGCAAAGGAGACTCGGCTCTTTGTCCTTCCCAAGTGCTTGGGATCGGAGGGGATTAGGCACGCGGCTGCCGTGATTTCCAGCCCTGCCGAGCAGTGCTGTGTGTCCTGGGGTCCGGCAGGGAGGGGAGGAGCAGAGCAGGCTGCCTCCCTGTCCTTTGCAGGGGTCAGGGTGCCCGGGGGTGATTGAGGATGAGGAGCTCATCAAGTCCCACCTTATGGGACACTGGATTTGGATGCCGCTTGTGCCAGCAGCGGGCTCCACTTGCGCTCCCTCCTGTTTTAGGCCTTTCCCTTGGTTGATTGCTCCAGAAAGTGGGTGTTCAAAAGCATTGCTACAAGGAGCTGAGTGCTCAGAAAGGGGAGATTGAGGAGACATTGTGAAATGTGCTGCCAGCACTGGGGAATGGGCTTCGGATGCTGAGAACTGTTGAATTCCTGTGTGTTGTTTTGTTGGTGTTTTTTTTCCTTAAGAACAAAGCCATTTTGCTTGGAAGTGCCTATCTTGGCTGACCTCTTCCAGAGCTGCTGAGCACTGACTTGTAATGGCCTTTGCAGCTCCTGGGGTTGTAGCAGGGATTAAATGGTCTCCAGCATTGCAGCGCTGGAACGTGTTGCTGCCCTGTTGCACGCTTCCTGGAGGTGCTTATCCTATGGGGAGAAGCTGAGCATCACTTGGGTTCCTTATCCCAGGCTTTGGCTATGGGAAAATACCAGCAGCATCTTTTTATTATGGTTGGGTTTTTTACTGTGTAAGAATTAACTCTGACCAGACCCAAATTTCCTCACACAATATGACCTGTTCCTGCCTTTCCATAGGAATACAAACCTTGGCTGGGAACGTACAGGCTGTAATGCTTCTCTGCCTGCTTAGCATTTTGCATCTCAGGGTATAAAAGCCCTTCACTTGGTTGTTTTAGAGGCTGGCAGATGAGCTGGAGACTTCATCCTGCTCCAGGGGCATCTCTTGATGCAAGGAGGGACCACACCAGGGATACCTGAGCAGGATTTCTCTCAGCAGCACTAGGGAAGGGTACGAGACACAACTGTGTCATTTTCATCTACATATTCCATTAGCTGGAGTGGAGCACGCCAGCAGAAAGGCTATTTTTCAGCTCTTTCCATTTATTAAGGTCTCATTTGCTAAGATTTTTCCATTTGAGGAGCCAAAGAATGTTAAAGACTTCTAAAAAAGTGCCAGCTGCTTTATGCTTTCACACATAGTGATGCAAACCACTGTTGTCTGTTTAACAGAGGAGCAAAAGCCCTGCAGATACCTACACAGGGGTGTAGCACTTGGGTTGGTTGGTGGGTAGTGATGACACTGTTGTCTTTAGGTTCATTCCACCTGTCTCCAGAGGGTCCTGGAGCGATGGATGTGCTGGTTTTCTGCTTTGCTTTCCTTTATTCCCTTATTTCCCCTCTTCTGGCTGGTACAAAGCGTGGCCTATTCCGGGGGCGAGCGCCTGGCGCTGTGCTGGGACAACGCTCCGTTTGTGAGAGCCCGCGCCAGCAAAGCGCAAGTTTGTCCACTGGGAAGAATGAGGCAGTTGATTCGTCTCCCCCTGCGGAAGGGCTGTGGGATCTGGGAGCATCCCTGCCCCTGTCCCACACTGGCAGCAGGGAAGGCAAACACGGGCAGTGGTGGCTGGGAACTCCCCTGGCTCTGCTTTCTCTCATGGCTGAATAAAGGATGGTGTGGCTGGTGCCCAGCGGTGCCTTCTGGAGCACCAGGGCTCTGTAGCAAACACAGTCCTTGTGCCCTGAGCTCTTCCTGTGACTGCTTGTTCAACCCTATAGCGCCTGTGGAAATGAACTATGTGGCTGGGGGGGGGATTCCCTTTCTTTTCCTTAAGATCCAGAGAAGCCATGGCATAATCTGGCTTTTTGCTGGAAGGGAACTGTGGCATTACACTGAGTGGCCCCTTGGCTTGTGCTCAGTGCTGCAGGTTTCTTTAGGGTTCAACAGTTCGAAAAGGGGAACAAATACATAGGGGAAGGTCTTTATACTAATTAAATCGAAGCAGTAAGCAAAGCATATGGGAAGTGCCATGCGGAAGTGTCAGAGACACTTTGCAATACCACACAGACATAAATGATGCTGAGGGAGGTGACACTGCATGGGCTTGTTCCAGAAGCATCTTCCTCTTGTGCTTGACTTGGCTGATGGGGCCCTCAGCTCATGTCCAGGGGCCCATCATGGTGCTAAGTGCATGCATGTTGTATTCTACAGTCTCTGTGTTGGGGTTTCTGATGGAGTAAAACTGTTGGGGCCTTGGACCTTGGATAGCCTGGTCTAGTGGAAGGTGTCCCCCCTGCTGGCAGGGGGTTGGAAGTGGATGAGCTTTAAGGTCCTTTCCAACCCAAATCATTCTATGATTCTGGTATTTGCAGGGTATATTGCTTTGGCTACCCTTGCCTGTCCAGAAGGGGGGTCTCATCCAGGTAGGTTGAGATCAGTGAGCAAATCTGTGCCAAGTCTCACAGCTAATAGTTGCTTACAAAAGTACTTACAAAAATTAGATCTGGTTGTTTTTGTCTAGTGCAACAACTTGGTGCATCCAGCTGTGGAGACAGGGAGCAGATGGGAAAACAGGGAGTTTAATGTCTCGGACCCAAACTGTCCCTATAAAACGTGTGTCTGCAGCTGCCATTGAGGTCTCAAGCTGTTTGCCACGGCTGATAATGGTAAAACTGAATCCATGAGGTTTTGATTTTGGTCTATTCAATACAAGAGAACTCTTTCTAATAAGATTTTATGAAGCCCTGAAAACAAGATGACGTGGTTTTGAGGGAGCCATGGACGCCTGTGCCAGGGTGCAAGGAGCGGCCCTTCGTGGGCAGGCCAAGGGCTTGTTTTTCCCCTGAGTGTCTCAGGAATTGCTTTCAGAGATGTGCAAAACCTCCCCCAACCAAACAAAAAACCCAACAAAACTTTATGAATCAACCGGGAAGCCAGTAAAAATTAGTAGTAACAAGCTCATTTCAATAGGAATGGGTTTGCTGCTCTGCTGGCTGCCAACCGTTTATGAGACTGGCTGGGTGCCGGCGAGCAGGGTCCAGCGCGCTGCATCCTTCCACTTTCCTGCTGCTGGAAATAATTTGTGACTTAAAAAAATAACTAACTCTATTGTGAAGCTTGGTTTATGGTTGGGGCCTGAGCTGGGTGAGGGTGACAGCTCTGGAGCCTGCAGAACCTCAGTGGGGACTTTCCCTTCCATCCCAGGTGGGTTTCCGTTGGGTTCCCTCAGTGTAGGTGAGGACACTGGAGGAGTGTTGCATCCCTGGCATGCTCAGTCTGCCCACTGGATCCAGGGCAAGGGGAAGAACTGGGTCAGGGTGGCCATGCCAGTGCAGGAAGCATTGGATGCTGTTAGGTGACACATGTTCAGTAGCTCAACAGCACTTGGCCAAAGCTTTGACATTGGTGCCCAGGACATGTCTGCTCGTGTCATGTTTTCTGCCCTTTTTGTTCACTTTTCCTGCAGGGAGTTTAGGCAAATGCTCCATGCAAGTGAATAGGTTGGTCAGTCCAAATTGTAGTTGTAACTAGATTGTTGACCTGCTACAGTCTATAACCATCAGTGATGATTGATTAACATGCTATGACTGAGCCCATCAGATCCCTGTGATGGCATGGCCAGTGTGAAGCATTCACACAGCCCCTGAGAGGACCAAGCCACAGGGCTGCTCCAGTTCTGGGTCACCATCACAGGATCGGTCCAGTCTGGCTTTTGTTGGTCCCTCTCCTCGTAGCTCAGCCAAATCCATCAGTGTTCCTACAATGAGATGGGGTGATCCTGGGACGGGGGTCAGGAAGAGGAGGCTCTCAGGCTATTTCATGTTCCCCAGTAAGCTGATTGTTACGCTGTGTGCTTTGCTTCCCGAGCCCATGGCTCTGATGGGGACGTGTCAGCCCCAACACCCAAAGTTGTTTCCCAGTGACGCTCTGCTAAAGCCACTCATGTGTGACTGGAAACTTCCACCGCAGAGGAGAGCAAGGAAATTCCTTTGCGAGTACAAAGTAAGGTAAAGATCCTATGTGCGTGGTGCGTTGCTCTTCCCCCCATTGTTGAGCTATTTTAATGAAAGGGAAATGTCAGCAAAAGTATGTTTAGAAAAAAAATGTCACTTGCACATCACTGGGTTTAGAATAGGAGCACTCGGGGCTGCTGCACCAAGAAAATCAGGGTTGGTTTTCATTTCCAGGTCATTATAGCCGCATATTTGGAAATATCCATGGTCTTTTCCAGGTTGAATCATCAATATGGACCTTTAGAGGCAGATTGAATTCAGCTGTGCTTGAAAGGGTCGGTCATTTGAGACTTTTCACATTAAAGATCTTTGCAAATTAGTTTTGCTCTTGCCATGCTGAATTTGTTTGTGTAAAAAGACCTCAGTGGATTTGGTATGTGTCTGGCTTTGAAGGGCTTCGCTTCAAAGGCTGCTCCCACTTGGTATTTTATATGCTGAGCTGCGCTGCTTCGTGGGGAAGCATCAGCTAATGACTGCCTTAAAACCTGCAGCAAGGAAAAGCTGAGCGTAGCTGTTCGAGGCCATCAAGGAAACTGGGTGCCCAGGGCTCATTCCTGATAGGAAACCAGTGCTGGAGCTCCATCAGGGACTGGTGTACAACCCACTCCTCATCCTGTAATGCTCACATGAGGATGCAGTTAAGCCTTCCCATACACTGGCTGCATGGGTGCAAGCAGATCTGTGTATAGATGTAGGTGCAGTGGGGGTCCAGCTGGCTTTTGAATGATTCTGAATGAGGCTTGCAGGCAAAACCAGACTTAGGGATACTTGGTCCCAAGAAATTCAGCTTGAGCTCTTGCAGTCAGAGGCCAACATCAAGAGATGCAGTCAGGCCATACCCATTGTATAAGAATGGTAAACAGTCAAAACAATATTGCAAAGTTTCCTGATTCTTGGCTCAAAACC
>JANHGB010054728.1:20602-42086 GCA_026283785.1 Coracopsis vasa
CTCCTTTGTTTCCCCACTAAAAGTCCGTTGGAATGCAACTTCTCCCGGATGCACTCCCGGGCATTCTGCTGCACACTTCTAAGGACCCACTTTCTCATTGCCCCACACCACTTCACAGCGCGTCACTTCATTTTGACAGACCTCAACAACTCCAGGGTATCGGCAGATTTTAGGCACCTTGCTGCACATTATCTTTTCTGAATCATTAATAACCAAGAACCTCATCCCTCTGCTCTTGTCACACTGAAATTGTTCATTCCTAGGCTTTGTTGGTGGACCCTCAGCCAATTTTTGATCCATGAATATGCATCTCTTCCAGTGGGCAGTTTTCTTCACAATCTTTTGTGAAGGATTTCAGAGGTTTTCTGAATATCCAAGCCAGTTATACAAGCTGCCTGAATATTACCTACTATTTTATAGAAGTACTGAAAGACTTGCAACAGATCAGGGAGGTATGATTTTCCTCTGCAGAGAGCAAACTGTTTTACCTCATTCCTGCATGTTTTATAGACCCATTTTCTGGTAGTCTTTCTAAAAAAATGGGGCTCGCATGCTCACATTGCCCATGAGCCTACCATAATCATTATTCATATAAACCATTATACGCTCAAGACGAACTTTGCAAGCCTATGGGTAATTTAAGCCACATTTCACAGAGACAGGTCCCAGAGATGTAGTTTTTTCCCTGAAGCCTAGATGATGGTCTGGAAGGGACTGGAGATAAGTTTGCTTAGCTTCTCCAGTAACCCAACCCAACCAGAGCACCCAGTAATGGAAAAGCTGGGGCATATGCCCAAGGCTTACACTGCTTTTTCATCAGCCCAGCCAGGTGGCACAGAGGCAGTCAGCACCACTCTTTGGTATGCAAGCTCCCACCAGGCTGGGTAAGCACAAGAAGGGGCTCCCCATGGAGACAGAAGTGCTTCAGGGGTGTGGGAGGGCTGGGAAAGCTTGCAGGGACATGGTTAAAAGGTGCCTTTCCTGGTCCCTCCTTCTCCTGGTGTGCTTTAGGACGGGGGATCATGGCTCTGCCTGGGCTGAGATGCTAACATCAGTACAAGGATCAAGAGCCAAAGCTCAGGGAATTGGTGGGAGGCTGTTGCAATGGATGGGGTTATGGGAACCAGCTAGTGGTGTCCAAGCCCTTTCCTCACCATTAACACAGCTTTCCACCACAGCACACAGGGGGGCCAAGGAAGCAGTAAGAGCAGGACATCAAACCAGGTCCCATGCAAGTCCCAGAGCCTTCCCCTCCTGCACTATGTGCATTTAATGCTGACTTCCTCAAAACTGCAAAGACAGCATAGAAGAACCTGCCAAAAGGCATTTTCAGCTCTTATTCAGCAGTTCTGGACTCCATCCCCTTCTCTGTGAGCAGTGGGAAGGGGGGAGGAAGGAATGGCAGTCCCCCTGCTTCCCCATCCCCAGAGAAGCCTGCTCCCTGCCCCACACACCCAGCAGGACTGCCGTGTCCATGCTGTCCCATGTTTCCATGTCAGGAGCAGAGGCATCCTGCTTGTCAGTTGAAGGCCCTAAAGCACATCCCACTGGGTGCTGCAAGGCACTAGCTCCCACCCCCAAGCCCTGTGTAAATGCAGCACTGGGAACTGCTGCTCTAGAGGGCTTGGCAGGGCAGGGGCTCTCCTCCTCCTCACCTTTGTCCTTGGCTTGCAGGTCACCACATCTTGCTGTGTTTTTCCTCTTAGATGAGCACCCATGTGGAAGCCAAGCAAGCCTGCAAGCTCTCATCCATCCATTGCAAAGGGAAAGAGGGAAGGCAGCAGCATGAGGCTAGGAAGGCCAGGAGAACATGCCGTGGCCCTTCCATAGCTGTGTGCCAGCCTGCAGGGTGTGCATCAGGATGCTCACAGAGTTATCCTCCAGTCTGGGAAGGGGGTAACACCCAGCCTGAGGGGCTCTTGCAGGGAAGGGTAACAGGAGGCACCCACTGAGGAGGCTGCCTTCCCCACTCTGAACTCTGCCATGGCATAGCATAGCTTGGGCACACAATAAAAATAGCACTGCAGGCCCCTCCAAACGCAGCATTTCCTGTTCTCACCAGCTCATCCTGGGGTCTTTGCCCCTCATGCCCAGTGTTTGCATCCTCTGCTGACCCCCTGACACCAGGGAAAGAAGAAAGAGAAAGCATTCTGCTGGGACTCACGCAGGAATGATGCAGAAGCTGTAGAGCCAGCTTACAGGCAGACAGATGCACTAACACGGACAAGTGTCTAGCTGCATTCTTCCAGCCACACCACTGATGTCATGAGGAGGTGACCTGAGAAATGCCTGCAGAAAAATGTAAATCAATAAAGCATGGGCCTGCACTTGCAGGGAGCGTGACGTCAGCACACAAGCTATGTTCACTTGTTTTCTCACCAGTAAGTGTTAATAACCTGTCTGTAATTAGTACAGTGAGATTGTGCTCTGGTACAGATACATTCCTTTACGGAAAGGTGAAAGCCTCACAACAGACCGGAGGCACAGAGACAGGCAGGATACCTGCCTGGATACCAGCAGGCTTGGGATTACAACACAAAAGATTTCCAGATTAAATAAAACCAACAAAAGAAAACCAACCCCAAATGTGCTAAATCTCTAGGATTCAGTGTTCAGGGAGGTGAGGCGCGTTTTGGTTCCTGGCCCCAGAGGGTGCTGGGGACGTAGCCTGTACCTTGCATACCTGCTCCTCTGGGGTGTCCTTGGTCACCCAAGCACCATAGGTGGTCTGTGCTGTGATGCCAGGGACCTGAGCCTGAAGGGGGTGTCACCCTCTGCAAGTGCAGCAAAGCCTGCAGTGAGCACTGGGGACCCTCATACAGCAGCCAGTGCTCAAAACTGAGGAAACCTTTTCACCCCCCAAACAGCCACGCATGTTACCTACACCTTGCCAGTGAAGCCCAGCAGAGAGAGCTCTGAGCCAACCGCCTGCAGCCATGAACAGATCACAAGAAGAACAGGCTGACCCTTGGAGAGCAAAGCAGGGAAAAGCCTCAGGAGAGACAGGAAGAAGGGGTCAGCAAATTAGCTGAAAGCCTTTCCCAGAATACAGCAGCAAAACAAAGGGGTAAAAACCACTCTTGCTGCAGACAGAGTGCTGGTAAAGCTGTCCTGCACAGACCTACAGACCTGGTATGGGGTTTTCAGGCAGCTGAGGGCTGGAGAAATGCTGACATGCCAGGTGCATCAAGGAGGAACATGATCTGCAGGCCAAGGGGAAAAGCATCAAGAAGAAAATGTGCTACCAATGCATTTCAAACAAGCCTGGGCAAAGCACTGACAAGCACACAATCGGGATCAGTCCTGTATCACCAGAAAGGAGGAGGACCTGCCAAAGCCCTGCATCTCTCTGCCTCCTCTCCATCTCCTTGTACAAAGCTCCCTGCATGCTTCATCATCTGTATGAGCTAGCCAGGCAGACACCAGGCCTCCAAAGCTTTGATCTGGCAGGCTCGGTTTCTTCAAAGCAAAGATGAAGTACAGCCTTGTCCTGGGTCCAGCTGGCTTTGCATCAGGCCTCAAATATGTGCCAGCAAAGGGCAGCACACCTTTTTCTCTGTGTGTGAGCTCCCAGCCCGTGGGTTGGCAGGTACTGTCACTGTCAGAGCCAGCCCCTGGCCCCGTGCTGCTCAGAGCACTGCTTCACAGCAGCTTGTGTACTGCTGGCTGTGTCCATCCTGCTCGTCCTGCTCCCAGCACAGCTGGAAGCATGGCCAACCACACAAGTGCCTGGCTGTGCTGGTGGGGGGGTGCAGTCTTGAACTCGTTAGCCATAACGAAGCGTTCTCATGCTCCCTTCATCTCCCTGGCCTTGATTTACAAAGAGCCCGACCTGTTCTCCTTCCCCTTTTCCTCTCCATGGGAAGGTCGTTTGCTTTGGTGCTTTACTTCAGAGCTGCATTCCCCTCCTGAAGTGTCTCATGGAGGAGGTGCAGCCACGAACCCTGCATAGACCGGTCCTGAAAAGCTTATTTTTAGCTTTAAATTCCAGCTGCCCTCCAAGAGAGCTTGTCCAGGAGAGGTGGGAGGGTTTCTAAGCTGGACCAAGACCCTTCTTGAGCTCGGCTCACACACACACAGATTATTTTAGCTGGGATTTATTGAATGAGCGTTACTGGAAATCAGGAGACGTGGAGCTAATGCTGGCAGCGCCTCTGCTGTGCTGCGTCCATGCTCTACCTCATTAATCCTTTTCTCTTTGAACATCCCGAGTGAAGCTGGAGTATCGGGGTGCCTGGGATTCGTATTAGAGCAGCAGGACAGGATGTATCCCATGCAGTTCTCTCTTGTGTTTTGGTATTTTCCTATTTCCACCCCCTTTTTTTTTTGTTAAAGAAACTGTGGTTTTTAGAAATGAAAACAAGTCCTCCTTGGCCAGGAAGGGCAGTTAGCATGAGTCACCTCCACTCTCCATAGGCAAATACAGGGTTAGGAATTCTGTCATCTGGGAGATGGCTGTGATGATGCTTTTGGGGACTTTCGGAGGCCACACGTTGCTGCCTCACCCAGCTGCAGTCGTGCCTGCAAATGGTGTGGGTTTCATGCAAATACATCCTTTTTCATCCCACATCCCCTGCTCTTCGCCCTTGCACAAATTTCCTTGCTGTTTATCTGCACTTCATTGGATTTCGAGCACCATTCCAAGGAGGCATGAGGTATGTTTGGTCTTTGGGGTTGATGTATCCCAAGCTAGCAGATATGCATCCCTGTGCCACATCTGCTTCTCTGGGTTGCTGATTTGTGGATTTTAGAGGAAGAGGGCCAGGAGACCCCTCCTGGGACATCCATGGTACATACCATGGCACACCAGGGTTATTATCCATGGTGTTCATGGTGTAGGTCATCTTACAAAGCAGAAACCACCAGCACAGCATCCTCACTACTTCAGCTGGGAGTGAGGGACCATCTACAGAGCTTAAATCCTGAGTTGCTTAAGTCATTGTTTAGTCTTTGCTTTAAGTGGGAGTAAGAGCCCATGGATGCTGGCCACGAGTAGTTGTCAGTGGGGGGAGCTGCTTGCTTGGAGTGAGGGCTGGAATAGACCCAGAAGATGTTGACACATAAATACATGAAGCAGCTATCGGGAAATCTGGCGTGTGTGGGTGCACGCACCCCTCTGCACGTCCCTCCCAACCCTGCTGTGCAGACAGGCAAGGAGGGAGGAGGGCAGGAGCCATCCTCATCCTCCCTTTGCTGCAGGACCCAAGACTTGCCTCTGCCTCGCTGGGCTCTTCTCTTCCCAAGCTGCTTACACCACATACAGACTCCATCCCCATTAATTCCTCTCCAGCAGAAACCCCAAGGGCTCCCCATCCAGGTTTATCCTTTCAGCATGACCAGATTGGCTTGCACACCAGAGGGATTGTTTGCTTGCAAAGGCCACGCTGGCACCCAAAATCCTTTCATTCCCTGTAAAACTTGAGGTAATCCAGCACAAGCTGGATTCCTTCAGGACTTGAAGGACCTGCAGAGAGAGTGACACACGGTGGCAACCATGGAGCTGTGGCATCTTGTGATGCTTGCTCAGATAGCAACGCTGGAGAGAGCTTTATCAGGATAAGGATCTTGGGCTTTGGCCAGCAAGAGCAAAGGCTGAATTTCCATTTCACTCTCAGCCCCTGTCTGCCTCCCCTGTATCTGTGGGCACTGATAACATGCTAGAAAAAAAGCCTTTATTAAGGATGTTGGGGGAGAATCACTTGGCAAGGGAAGGTATCACTGGGGGTCAGAGGATGGGTTGGGGTGGGGTCCCACAGCTGGGGTAGGAACCAGCAGGGATTTGGGATGAAAGGCCATGATATTTGCTCTCCCAGAGGTCCCAGGCTGGGGTCTCATGGCTGCCCAGTGCTGGACTCTGCACCTAGTTGGCCAGGAAGGAGCAAAGCTCATTCCCAGCCCATACGGAGAAAAACATTGGATGGGCTCCTGCCCGTGGCCTGCAGGGAGCCTCCCCAGCCTGGCACTCCTCCTGTTTTCCAGGTTGGTGATAGTTTCCTACAGCTTTCCCAGTCCTTGATACATGCAGTGGTATTGGCGTCAAGCCGACAGACATCTGCCTCCAGCTCCCTCGTCTCCTCTCGAGGATGCTGCTGGTGGCTACACGGTGGCCTTGGGTTTTTTCAGCCTGCTCGCTGCTCCTCACGTCATCTTCCTCCGCTCTGAAACCCCACGGCTTGTTCTCAGCCGTAGATCCGTGGAGGTGTGATAGCAGCGTGAGGCTGGCTTCTTCAGGCTCGCTCCAGAGGGAACGGCTTGGGCTGGAGCGCAATGGCAGGCGCTTAAAATCTATGCGGCGGTAACGTTTTATGTGGCATTGCTTTGATTTTCCTCCCTGGGAAGCATCTCAGCTCATTTTCTGATAGTAAAACTGCAGAGACACAGCAAGGCTGCTGCAGTCACTTTGTTTCCCATGTCCTGTGCGAGCTCTTAAACCCAAAGTTTCCAGCTCTGCAGGCGGGTGTTGTTGCATGACCAGCCTGGGGCATCTGAAGGAGGCCTCGTGTAGGGGAACCACCGAGCATTTGCCTTCTGGAAATGGCAAGATTTGGTTGTTTCTGGAGAAAGCTGAGCTGTAATTTGGGCTTGGGTCTGTGCTGAGAGCAGTGTGAGTAAGTGACGGTGTGCTGCCTGGCTGGGTGGCCTTTGCAGGACAGCCCTCTTTGTTTGGAGGTGCTCAATGCCTTTGTGTCTTCTAACAAGAGGAGGAAAAAAGGCCTTTTTTTGTTTGTCAATCTGCTTTTCTCCAGGGCAGGTGTCAGCGTTGGGCATCCTGTGCTGGGTTAGTGATCCTTAGTGGGAGTGATCCGTGATCCTTAGTGGGAGTAGGGAGGCACAAGCGTCCTCAGGAGCATCTCAACAGTCACCTTGGCAGTGTCCTCACCAACTCAGGATTTGGCTTTCCAAAAGAGCTCCAGCAGAAAACTCTGCATTTAACGCTGGTGTGAAGCAGGCGGGGAATTGGTTTGGTTACAGCCTGGGCCTCACACATCTGTACCATCACCCTCCAGTAAACGCAATTCCCAGGCTTAGCTAAGAGCCAAGTCCAGTACCCAACACGCTGTGCCCAAGAGGTGTGATGGAGGTGGAAAGTGGTGTTATTCCTGTTTCTCTTCAGAGGGACCTGCTAATTAGTTTCTGCTTTTAAAGTGCTTTGAAGCGCTCAGCCGAAACTTCTCAAGGAGTGAAAACTATTATTAATTCATCCCATTTTCCAGAGCCTCTCTGGATGCTCCAGAGATGCTGCAGCTCTGGTCATGGAGCAGATTAGTTCCCTCCCTGAGGGCATCAGTTGGGATTTGTAAGAGCACCTAAAATTACTCTGCAAAGCCAAAACACTGGGAAAGGGAGCTGAGGAGGTCCCTCAGGATTTGGCCCCCCAGCCCAAGTGGGATGCGGTTGGCGTAGCTGGGATTGCAGCGGGAGGCCCCTGGATTAATTAATAGGGCTGGCGCGGCGCCAGGCGGGAGCATTGGACGTTGCAGCGGCGGCTGAAAGGGAAGCCTGCCATGCAGTGATTTATGGGGTGATTTCTCCTGGATTCTCCGCGTTTTTCCGGCTCTGGGAGGGGGAAGAAAGGGATTGTGTGCGTGGTTGGTTGGAGGAGCTGCAAACATGCGAGTTCTCAACCTAAATATGGGAAAAAGGGATCTTTCTCCCTATTTTCCATGTCCCTGCATCTCCTAACCTCACAGTCCTGCTCTGCAGAGGACACTCGGGAATGAGCCTTCTCCCTTCCAAATGTGGTCAGTGCTTTGCTCAGTTGGCAGTGGGAGGCAGAGGAAAAAGCGAACCCCAACTAGACGATGCTCAAGTGATTGTCAGCAAACCTCTTGATTTCACAGAGCATCAGTTAGCAAAGACCTTCCCTCCGCAGTATCCCCCATGTCTTCCACCACCTCCTTTCTCTCCCCATTGAGGCACCCACATCCACACAACAGGGATGCTGTGGACACTCCTGGAGGCGCCAAGCAGACCCTGGGATGTTGCCGGGTTTGGACTTACCCAGGGCTGGTTTCCAGCAGTGGAGAAGTCTCAGCCAAATTGTGGTTGATGACAGGTCTGGTGCTTTCGGAGCTGGCAGCCAAGGGAGGTGATTACGTTTTGGGCTCCTTTTGAAGATGTATTTACATTGTTGTGTTAACTTTTACATGCCAGGTATAAAGCAGTTACATGCACAGCCCAGGAACTTAAAAGTGATGAATGTGCCTGTGAAAGCGAGAGAAGCTGAGATTCTGTGCAGACTGTTCAACTCAAGGAAAACCCAACCAAAAAGTCACCTAAACCTCTGAAAACATCGGCCTTTAGAATAACCCACGTTGGGCTTTTCCAGTGTTTTACTCTCTAGGACTTTTCACCCTTGGCTGAAAAGACCTTTGTAAAGCACGCAGGGGAGCTGGGGGGAAAAAAAAGGTAAAACACCTTAACCCCTGTTCTGGTCTGTGTGTTTAATGGCCAGAGAAAGTACTTTAGAAACAAACTCCTTGAGTTTAGCTTGAAAATAAGCTTGCTGCTGATGACTTACAAATTTCCGGGCAGGACTAAACATGGCATGTGTTTTGCTTTGAAGGATATAAAAGAAATGAGCATGAGCTGATGATTTAGCAGAGTGGTTTCTTTTATGCAGAGAAAATTGTTTTCATCCTAATTCTTGGCATTGGCTCCTGTCCTGTGTTGCTTTTGTTTCTTGGGCTGCCATGGAAATGTCCCCCTTTCCCCCCAGGCCTCTCCACGCACCTCGTCCACCGGCTCTGTTGCCCGTCCGACCCTTTTTGGAGCTAATTTAATTAATTAACCCAGGACAAGTTTTCTTCTGAGTTAATCATTGACTGGGTTAACAAACAAAATGGGCTCACAGAGCCCTCCAGAGCCTTGCTCCAAGGTTAAGGCTGGAGGAGAAGGAGGAAGATGCCTCCTCCATGGTGGATACATGGCAGCAAGGACTCTTTTTGGCTCTCTGTGGTGCTTGCTTTGGTGTTGGTTCTTGGCAGATGAGTGAGCTGAGCCCCATGGCTGCACAACAGCCACATCCAGTGTGAGGAACGTGCCAGGAGCCGTGCTGGGGTTGGAGGAGTTGGGACCCCACCACCGCAGCAGTGACACCAGGTTAATTGTAGTAGGAAATCACACTCTTTATCATTGAGGGATGAATCTTTGTCTCTCTCAGCAGAGCAGAACAGAAGTCTGGGAGAGAGTTTGATGCTGTGCAGCATGGGGAAAGTCTATACCAAGAAGTAGTGGGGAAAGGGGACTAAACTGTCTGTCCTCATTAGGATTTTCCCCTGACTTTCATTGGGGGACTGCATGGAGAACCTCCTGCCTCCATCTGGTGTCTCCAGGGCCACCACAGGATGGCCTCCTGCGTTCCTTTGCTGGTGGGCTTGGGATGTCACCCTAAGTATCTGTGGTGGAGCCATTGTTGGCGTGTTACCATGGGCTGACAAAGCAGCTGCTGGCCAAGATGGGGCTCACCAGTGGCTGCAACTCTTCCAAGGCTGAGAAGATGCCTTCAAAGTCCCACCCCACCGCTCCCAGTGTGGATGGGCAGACAAATGGTGCCCAGTTTGTGGCCATGTGTCCCTAGGACATTTCACAGTGGCAATGTTCAGCTTCTCCCCTGTCTGAAAGGAGAGGGTCTCGTGCTGGGGTGGATGCCGTGGTGCTGGTCGCAGCGTGGGGCTCTCGGGGGGGCTGCAGTGATGCATTCCAGCTGAAACTTGTACAGCAGAGGTATTTTAAGTGTATTGGCTTAAGGAAAACGGTTGTGAGCTTTGCTGGGGCAGATTGACAATTAATTTCTTCTTTCTTACAGGGCCATAAAAATTCCATTTCTGCTGTGGAAAGCTTTAACCCCTTCCTTCCCCTGCAGCTTGTTCCTAAGGGTGTTCATGGGGGATTGTTTTAACTGATGACTCCCCCATTAACTGGTAGAAGATTCGGGGGAAATCTCTCTGTTCTTTGTGCTGGGCTTTTTATCTTGACCTTGTTCATGGTGACCTGTGTGTGGCTATAACCATCCTGCTTCCATGCTCTCTGTGTTGGGTAGTTTAAGCATGCATCTGTGCTATGGCAGAGGGGAGAAAAAAGACTTGACAATGTATCTGTAGAGTCTGAAGTGGAATAAAACTGAATGGAAAGATGCTGGTCATTGGGAAATGATGTAAGTGAGCTCCAGGGCTGGAGAAGCATTAGGCTGACCTGTGACGCAGGAGTACAGGAGGGTGGGACATGAAAATGGGGTGTGGGGACACTTTGAACATCCCGCTTCATCTCTCCAGGTGCCCAGATGTGCATCCGAGGCCCCATTACATTTGGAGAGAGCATTTTGGTGTTTTACATGCATGGTCTTCCTTGTGGGCGCCTCTTCAATGTGTTTTGAAACCCCATGAGTGCTGTTTGGGGTTGGGGGGGGCTGGCAGCACCCGTTCCTCATGGGAGGCTCTGCTTGGAAAACCAGCACCGTGCCTTTTGTGACTGTTTCCTCAGGAATCTGTGCAAAAACGGGACTATTCCTCAAAGCACTGCAGCAAACATCCCTTCTCGCCCTCATTTTACACAGCAAGATCTTACTTGCAGCCGTATATTGTGGGGGCCATTTGACCTGCTGGGAAGGCGTTTGGTGGCTTTGGAAGAGCCAGAGCATGAATCAGAGATATTTCATGTGTTTTGTGATCTGCCCATGTTTTCCATCCCGCTTTTAAGTGCGACATCAAGCAGTGGGACTGGGCAGCATTTTGTTGTGGAAAAAAGCATCTTTCTTTTCTCTTTTAATGCACTGCTTTGAGCTTCACTGGCACAAAACGCCGTCAAGTCACAAAGAAGCTAAAACCTCAAGTTATTTTCTTTACCTCCACACTCTGCAGCGCTGCTAACGCCACGAGGGTTTACAGTATTTGCTCTTTGCATTGATTCCCGTAGCCGGATTCCTTTTGCCTGAGCCATGCAAGACTCTTTTCCCATTAAGTTCTGGTTTTGATTCTCCGGCTTGCTTCCTATCTTGTTTTTTTATCTTAAATTGTTTGAATTTCCTTTTGGATGTGTCTGCTGCCAGACATCAGCAAAGGAAACGGCGACTTGGAGGAGAGAGTAAACAAGAGCCAGAGTTTCAGCCCGTCCATCTGATCAATAAAGGTGGCTCTGATGGAAGAGATAGCCCTGACGCCAGCCTAAATGTAGCTGTTAGAAGTTGTAGCTGCCTACAATGATAGTTGTTAGAAATGCCTCGTATAGCATCGAGGGGGGCACTGCAGGGCTCAAATATTTTGCTTTCTTCAAACAGAAGGCTAGCGAGCTGCCTCTGTTCCAGCAGAAAAAAGGGGGGGAAAAGGAAAGATGAAATAAGAAAAAGGCAGATTTTCTTGTCTGTGCATAAAGGGCAGCATGGAAAAAGAGGAGGGGAAAAGGGAATATTTATTTAGAAGGCAGAGGACATGCTTTTCTGCTGGCCGCCCCTGCTGTCTGCTGAGTGGTAGTGGCTAATAGCTGGAGGCGAAACTAATACTTGGCAGGGGATAAGACACAGCGCAGGCCCCCCTGTATGCGGGGCTTGGTGAAGTGCTTGCTCTGTGTCAGGGCTGCGAGATGAGTTCATCTGCTCAGGATTTGCTTGAGTGCGCTGGGAGATAAAAGACAGCAAAAGAACCCACCGCAGTGCAGGGAGTGCGAGCCCCTGGATGGGGCTGGGGGGAAGAGGGACCTGCCCCAAGCTCTCTGTAGGCTTTTCAGAGGAGCCTTTTAACCGTCTCCTCTCAGGGTGTTTTATTTGCCTGCATGCCATGAGCAGGTTGCTTTTGCAGCTGGTGCAGGCCTTTTAAAGCCTTTCTTCACCTCTGGCCAGGAAGAGAGGGGTGGAAAGGAAACTTTTAGCTGCTTGATGTGCAGTTAGCTAACACTCACGTCCTCACCCGTGTGAAGGAGCACAGGCCATCGCCAGGCGTGCTTTGAGCTGGCAGAGCTGTCACTGCCAGGCAGGAGCTGTGATGGGGTGACAGAGATGAGAAGCACATTGGCAGGGGGGACTTCACCCCCCCAGGATGCATGCATGGATGGGTGCACTGAAGCTCCTGCCATAAAGTGCATGGAAATGATTTTAATAAGACTGTTTCAGGCACATGAAAACAGGAGGTGCAAAAAAACCCTTCCCCTGCTTGCAGCATGTGTGTGGATCGATGATTTTGCCTAAATACTTGCCCGTTCCTGGCAAGCAGAGAGAGCATCAGAGATGGTGGCACCTACAGCGAGATGTTCTTACAGAACAGACACTGGTTTTCCCCCGCTTTGCTTTCCCCCACTAGGTATCTTTAATTTGCAGTAAACCATAGGAAACACCTATTTAAATGTTTATTGCTGACTGTTGCCCTGATGAATTCAGCTGATGGGCAAACTGGAGTTTTGAAGTTGTCCCATTCTTAATCTGTGAGGGAAACACAGGGGCTGAGTGGTAGTTTCTAAAAGATGTAATAATAAAACCAACTCATCTAATGGGCATGCAGGGCTTTGTGGAGGTTGGGAGGTTAAACAGATGCAGAGCTCAGTAATTGCTACCAGCCCCTAGGCCTGGGAGATTAAAAGCTTTGAGCTTGTCTGTAACCCCCCAGCATCACTCAAGTAAGACAACAGCAAAATCTAGTGTTTGAGAAGAGTTATGGAAAGGTACTGAGGGCATCTCAACTGTATGGTGTCCCAGGGGAAAAATGGCTATGGAAAGTGGGCACTGTGGAGGATGGATCTGCAGGTGAAGCTCAGATTCTCTTCTTTATGCTGTTATTGATGAACTACATCTTGTTTTACCTCTTAAAAAAATCCAGAGCTATTTGCTGTAGGGCATTTTAAAGAGCAAATTGGTTCTGAAGCTTTTCATCACCAATATCATCAAGTTGCTGTTCTTGGTGGAGATCTTAGTGCACCATATTAGCACTAGGCAGCTGGGAAGGGGGTTCTAACCCAGAATTCCATTTGAATCTTCCTTCCTTAAAACTTGATGTTCACATGGCTGGTGCTTTGCAAGGCATCATGAGGTACTTCAGGAAGAGTCAAGTCCAGTCGTCAGTATTTAATAATGTGCTTGGGTACAGCATGTCCATCATGCATTTGCCAATGAAGTCATTACCCTTTTGAAGCAGCTTGGGTTGTTTGTTTAACGTCTGGTTATCCAGATGCCAGAGGGTCATTTGAGATGGCAAAGGAAATACAGTTATTGGCCCAAGAACAAGAATGGGGAAAAACATTTGGTTTTGCTGATTTCTGTCATTAGCCGAGTGCAGCATTAGGATGTGCTTGTTACAGTGACTCTGAGTGGCTTCCACCAAGGATGGCTCAGAAGCACAGGGACACAAAGACCTTGCGGTGCCACTGGGACATGGTGGAGTGTCCCACCCTGCTGCAAGGGCTGTGGTGGGGACAAGGCCTGGTCCTTGGGGGAAGGTAACACAAAGTTTGGCTCAACTGGCTCTGGGATGCTGCTCTGACCAAGGGTATTCACCAATTTCCCTGCTGTGCAGTGCCACTAACTGTGAATTTAAGGGGTGCATCTCACTCAGTTGTGCTCATCAGGGCTTTCCCCATGCTTTTGGGCAGCCCTGAACATCACCTCCAGTATTAAGGGGCATGAGCTATTGACTCACTCCTTCATATAGAATTGCCATAAATGCAGGGAAATGGGGTTTCTTTTCCCAGCAGGGTTGAAGTGTCTGATTGCTGTGGGGTTTCTTTCCTAGTTCTGGATAAAATGTGCATCAAACTGAAAAGAGGCTGTTGACGGCCGTGCTGGGTCCTAAAATTCCTTAAACAGAAGATGGAGGAGAAAGAGGCCAATCTGAGATGTCCGAGGTGGTTTGGACCTGTGATGGGTGAAGGGGTCAGTGCAAGACGATGAGCATTGCGCATGGCAAAGGGCCTCCCCTCTTGCCCAGTTACCTCCCTTCCCCCCATCTCCCTCCCCTTAAATTTGTATAGTTACAACTCAAGTTAAACTCTAACAAAGCCGCTTGATTCAAAGGTCGTTAATGGGGAGGAGAGCCCATTCCCCTCGGGGTAATTTGAGCCTGAAAAGAACCAGGGCTGTAGGGCAGTGCTTGAAATCCGGTGTGTCAATAGGGTCTGTGAAGCAAAATAATGGCATCACCCCGCGTGCGAGTTAATCGGACGTGATGGCACGAAGGCAGAGGGGTCAGCGGGCTGCGGGCGCCTGATACGCTGTCAGGGAGCTTAATGCTGGGCATGGAGCAGGGCTGGCTTGAAGCAGAGCTCCTTGCTTGAAATCCCAGGGTGGTTTTTGGTTAACAAGTATAGTAGGAGAGGGAATTACGTTCAGTAAGGGGTTAATTCACCCTCTGTGGGGCTCTTTCAGGGCTGAGAGTTCCCATCTTCCTTCTGGAGGCATCATAAATTCTGGAGGCATCATAAATTAAACAGATTTCTGGCAGTCTCTGTCCCTCCTGTCTTCCTTGAATGTAATTCTTACAAAGAAGAGATGTTTCTCATTGTTCCGGAAAGATTTCCAGTGGCTTTGTAGTAGGACATGTATAGTTTGCATCAACTACTCCCCCTTGGCATGAAACGCTTCCTCAGATTTCATGTTCCCCGTGGGAACATCAGCATCGCTGTCAAAGAATATTACATAGCAGAGATAAGTGTCGGGTCAGTCATCCAAGCACTTCATGGACATCCCCTGTGTTTCAGCTCAATGAAATGGCCTTTGAGAATGGGGGTACGCCACCACAGCAATGCTGGAGGAGCTTGGGAACCCGCCAAGCTCAGGGGTGGCTGAGTTGCAGTGGTACAGTACCCATGCCAGCTCTTGGTGGTAGGAGTTCACATATCTTGAGTACACAGGGTCCAAGCTGCCGGACACAGGGTTGAACATTAAATTAGAGAAAGATGGGTTGAGCTCTGTGGGAGCTGGCCCATTGGGTCACCAGCCTTGGCTTGAGCTTTGTTTCTTGGTGGCATTTAACGCAATAGAAGACAAGCTTTGGGTTGAAGATGGGCTTTGGGTTGAACACAAGTTTAGTTCCCATGAGAGCCAAGCTGATGGGTGGGAAGAGCCATTTCCTTCCCCTCCATACTTGTTTTCTCCCAGGAGGCCACGGCGAGCCCTGACTGTTCCTCTCCTTTCCCCCACAGATGCCAGTACGTCGCCCGATGCCGTGAAGAGGAGCCATTGGTGCAACGTGGCCTACTGGGAGCACCGGACGCGCGTCGGCCGCCTCTACACAGTGTACGAACAGTCTGTCAGTATATTTTATGACCTACCTCAAGGAAACGGCTTCTGCCTCGGACAGCTAAACCTGGAGAACAGGAGCGAGACTGTGAGAAGGACTCGAAGTAAAATCGGCTACGGGATTTTACTCAGCAAAGAACCGGACGGTGTGTGGGCTTACAACCGCAGCGAGCACCCCATCTTCGTCAACTCCCCGACACTGGACATCCCCAACTGTAGGACTTTGATTGTGCGCAAGGTGATGCCGGGTTACTCCATCAAGGTGTTTGACTACGAGAAGTCCTGCCTCTTGCAGCACACGGCTGATCTGGATTACACGGACGGGCCCTACGACCCCAACAGCGTGAGGATCAGCTTCGCCAAAGGCTGGGGGCCGTGTTACTCCAGACAGTTCATCACGTCGTGTCCGTGTTGGCTGGAGATTTTACTCAGTAACAATCGATAACAGTCAGCCTCTGACGAAAGGAAACTAGAGAGAAAAAAGAAAAGACACAGACTATCCCAAATATCATCTACCTAGATTTAATATAAAGTTTTATATATTATATGAAAATATATATTATACTTGTAATTATGGAGTCATTTTTACAATGTAATTATTTATGTATGGTGCAATGTGTATATGGACAAAAACCAGAAAATGCACTTTGGCTTATATAATTCTTTCAATACAGATTTTTTTTTTTTTTTTTTTTAAGAAAAAAAGGAAAAAAAAAAGAGAAAATTATACAGCAAAAATAGGAGAAAGCCCTAATTTTGATGTATGGTTTTTTGAAATATTATTAATACCCAGGCAAAAAGCTAATACCAGTCACTCATTGATAATAAAGTATTCGCATTATGGGGGGGGGTTAATTGTCTTTTTTTGTGCCCCCCCCCCCCCCCAAATCCATCCTCAGTTGAAGCCTGCAGCAGTGTGTCTGCTCAGGCACTCTGCAGTCAATGGGAGGTTCCAAAGGGGCAACCACTGTCTTTCATCTCAGCCAGCACCCTTGGAAAACAATACATGGGTTGCTGAAAGGCTGCAGTTGTCTCCAAGAGGAGGGTAAATGAGGACAGTTTGAGAGCCAGGGAGCAAATGGAGGTGGTGAAAGGAAAATCCCCCATAGCTGTTCTTGCTCAGGGCTCTGTGATCTCTCTGATAACACACAACATGATGGGAACATCGCAAAGATAAGCGTGCGTGTTTGTGTTTGTTCACATTAATGGTTATCACTGCAGATCAATGGTTATCAGCACTGGTGGGCAGAGCAGAATAGACCAGAAGCTGCCCAGTAGGGCCAGTTTGTCGTATAAGCCTTGCGCAGGGGTTGTCTGTGAGTCTGGAAACTCCCAGATGTGTTTGATGGTTGAGAAACAAATGGTGGGTTTGGACAACCCATGGATCCTCAGTTGGAGACACCATAGAGCGGCCTGAATTTTGGGAGCCTCTCCAGTAACTTGAAGTAAGGGAGAGGTGAGTCGGATGAGTGTGTGCAGGTTTGTCCTGTAGATCTCCTGGTCTGTCCTCCAGGCAATAAACTGATACAGAAGTGTTTGGGAAGAACGTACCTGCTCTGAGGAGCAGTTGAAGCCAGAAGTCCTGGTCAAACGAGCTTGTCTGGGCTGATTTACTCTCTCTGGAAATCCTGGATAAAACCAGGCACTTTGCTGACTTCTGTATGAGCATCTGCTGTCAGCACTGTAGCACCCATGCGCTTGCATGGGCAGGTTGGACATTGTCTGGCTTCATTTGGTTAGTAGAGTTACTTATTGCCAGTGACTAGTGTTGCCAGCTCTTAGAACTGGATAGTAAATCCCTGTGCATTGATTTTCCTACAGTCCCTGCCTCTGGAGCCCGGTAGCTGCAGAAGCTCCTCAGCTTCCAGTGTTACAGGGGATGTTTTTGCAGAGGAAACCATGCAAAGAGACCTCCTCACTGGCTCAAAACTCAGAGTAAAGCAGGACATAAACTTACTATGAAAAAGCCTTCCTGATGCATGTCTGGGTCATGCATTTTGCAACTGGACTTGGGTGTTTCTACAGCACCCACAAACACGGATGGGGAAAGTGGGAGCCACATACCCTTACGGAAGGGAACTGCATCCCACCAGGGAAACGGGCAGACCTGGGATGGGCGTTGGGAGCAGGGAATGTCGCAATGTCATTTTTCAAATGACAGCCATACTTGATGTTTAATTGGGACCACATTGGCTGAATCCGTGCAGCATCGGTATTAATACTTGACAGCATTCTTTCTTGTTTGTGTGACAGCCGTTGTTGTCAGGAACAGTGTCAAAACATGTCAGTGACATTTAAAGCCAGCTTCCAGAGCTTTCCAGGGGTTTGTTATCCCCTTGGGCTTGGTTTTGGTGGGTCCTGCCATAGCACCTGCACCACTCGCTGTGGCACTCACACACAGTCTGTCAAGGGGCCTTTTTTTGGTCTTTTTTAAGGAGATTTTTGTTAACACTGTGACCATTTTAACTGGGAAGAACCAGACAAAAGCCAGGTTGCTTCTCCTCTTCCCTTTTCTCCTTCCCAGCATTTCCCACCACCACCCAGAAGGTTTTCCGTTCACATCCCAAGCTGGCTGCTGCCTTCCTCCCTGTCCTTACGTGCACACACAGATGCAGCAGTGCCGTCTTTCTCCACTCTATGGACTTCTTCCAAAGCCAAAACCAAATCACCAAGGATGGCCATTGTTACTCCCCTGTATCACCCCCAGAAGCTGTCATTCAGATACCATTGACCTTCCCTAACTTGACTTTCTATTTGAATTCAGTTCCATTCCAGGTTAGCATCAGCAAAAGCCCTTCTGTGGGTTGAAATTCAGAGGTTAACTTTGGGGTTTCTCTTGTGCAATGCACCGATTGTGCTTAATTTTTCTTCTTTATTACTCGTGCCCTTCCCCAGGAATAAATCTGGGGTTTATTTCAGTTGACAGCAAAGGCTTCAAAGGGAATAAAAGAGGGATTTTATGGTGAGGCAATGAAAGAAGACATCTTCTTTTGCATTCTGTTTCCCCCCTTTAATGCTTTGCTGTAACCACACAAACTTCAGACCATAGAGAAGCTTTAGGGCTATTGAACTGCACACCGGGCCCTCACAAGGCTTATTAGCTCAAGCCTTCCCCATGGGATCCCCACACACCGGGTTTGAAGCGGGGTGCTGTGAGTTGCACTGGGGGCAGCTCTGGGGGTGCAGGGCGGGTGCATAGGGAAGGGGCACCCATGTCCCTGCCCAGGTGGTCGGGGTTTGCTGATGGCCTCACGGGCCTCACCTGTGCCCGCACCACAGCTGCTGCTGTTTGCTCACCTCATAGAAACAAGATGGCCGCCACCCTCAGCTCCTGGGATCCTCCGAGTGTGGTTTCTTCTCCTTTCTGGAGCATTCCTGGTTTTCCAGCACTCAAGGTAAGTGGCATGTTGTTTGGTTTTGTTCTATTCTGTAGGGGGTTGAAGCATTTTAAGGGTAGAAATGGAAGCAGGAGGGTGCTGGTGTGTTTCTGTTTGGCCTGTGCTCAGTCTGAGCTCACGATGCTGTTCTGGGTGTCCCAGTGCTGAGGTGCTTACAGCACAGGTTTTGAGGGATTGCTTTTGAGCTGGTTTAGGTTTGTTCAGGGGAGGTTGTTGGATCACCAGTGTGGCTACATTACCACTGAGTTCCTTTTTGGAGGGAGTTGTTGGGCACTGCAGCAGGAAGGACTTACTTTCTTTGTACACCCATTGCACTGCCACAGAGGGTCGAGCTCTGAGGTAAAGGAGCTGGGAGCAGCATGGTAGGAGCCCTGTATGGGCAGAGGAGGCACAGGGGCAGCAAATACCTCAGTAAACACCACTTTCCACTTGTGCTGAAGGGCTTCAGCAATGCTCTGGCCTTGGAGTTTGCTCACACTCGTCAGTTACTTGCACAGGGAGGTTGGGTGCTTGTTCCATCAAGGTGCCTTGGCTGATCTTAAGCTGGTGAATCTTGCTCTCCTCAAGGCAGTGACTCCTGCTCCCGTGGAGCTTCCCCAGACCATAGCCCTCCTTGTTAAGGAAGAATAAGATCTTGATCCTGCAGAAGAGTTGAATGGTCTGACTCACCCTGGCTGCTTTATGGCTCATGTGTGGACGTGGTGGGACACAGGTGTTCCAAGGTGTTACTCAGGCAGCAAAACTTGCTGGACATCTTTATCTGTGGGTGCCAGAGCACTGGCAGAGGCATCAGCTGGTTCTCTGGGTGGTGTGGGTGAAAACAGGGTGTTGAAAGCTTCATAAGATCAATGCGTAGTCTGATTCTGACTTCCCTATGCCAAATACACACGAATTCCACTCAAGTGGATGTCCTGAACTGGTAATTCTAGTGTAGCCCCTGAGTCCTTGTGGGCTTTGATTTGTGGAGTGTGTTTATTTAATGAGATCCTCTTAATTTGAGTAATGTTGTATTTTAAACCTGAGCAATAGGCTGATGAGAAGCGGCCAGTTGCTGCTGGTAGGTCCCAGAGGCTGCTGCTTATCTTGTGAGATGTTCATCATCCCTGTCCCTGGCATTTATTGCTACCATGACTGAGAAATACCTTTTACCAGCCGGAACAGAAATGAATGCTGAAAGGAATCACATTCACCTTTTAAAAAGAGAGGCTAAGACCCCTTTGTGGCACAGGTTTTGCCACAGTTTCACAGGGTCTGTCAATCCAATAGTCCTTATCAGGATTTTCTCTGCAGTAGGCGTGCAGGGGACTTGCTCATTGCATAGTTAAAAGCTGAATATTGTGTTGCCCATGCATGGGCCAGCAAGGAAAAAGAAAAATCACTGTTGGTGCAGAGGAATGAGCGGGAGGTTTGTCTTGGGGTGTGATGCTGCCTGACTTTATGGTCTTTATAAGTCATGGAACATCGCCAGCTCCTTGGGTTGTGGATTAATGTTTTTAACAGAGCAGCAGAGTTGCTGAAGTGCTCATACAGGTACCTGCACTTCCCAAAACTCTAGTGAGTCCTGTAGGCTCAGGGTTTCTGCCTGCTCTGGGATGTAGTATGGTCCTGGATCGGGATGAAGCAGCACGTGGTCAGCTGCTGCTCTCCCGTGCCTTTGAGCAGTGTGAAACGAGTATCAGGAGCCAGAGGGTGGTTGGTTTGTTCTGACAAATGCCAGGACAAAAATCAAATGTTTCATCCCAGGTAAATGCTCCTGTGGAGCAAGCCAACTGCAGGATGGGGCTGTGTGCTGCTTTGGGATTTGAGCTGTTGCATTTGTTGAGTGGGGCTGGTTTTAACCTGAGTTTTCTGAGAAACTGCCTGCGGAACTGTGCTGGGGGGCAAGATCCTGATGCCTCCACTCCATTGTATCCCTCCTGTCCGTCATCCAAGCTGTCTGGGAGCAGGAGCTGCCTCATGGGTGAACATGGATCTGGTCTGACAGTAGTTGGCCAGCATGGACCACAGCTTCCTTGGAAAGCAAACTCTCCTTTTCCCCTCACTGGAGGTGGAATGAGCTGCTCAATCTGGCTGAAGGGAGGAGTGCTGGAGTGGCATGGCATTGCAGTGGGGTCTACAGCATCACTTGGTGCTGGGTGGCATCCTAGGGCTGATCCCTGCGGCAACTGTCCCGGCACCCAAGACTGAGTGCAGGAGTGAGATGCAGTGGTTAACTGTAGAGCATGCAGAGTTATTTCCTGTAAATAACTTGTGCTTTCCTCAAAGGTCTTATTTTCCGTTTGGTGTGTGATGGAGGATTGCTTGCTGCTTTGTGGATAATCCTTTCTCTATCCCTGATTTATGTATGTGCTGGTGCGATGCACAAAGTGGCATCTGTACTATAGACACTGTGGGAACAACCCAAAATTGCTCAGAAACTCGACTGGCTTACAATTATATTGGATTCTATTAAATTAAAACACATAGCACATATATTACACAATAAACCACAGCTATTTCATGGATCAAATTAAGTTTTATTTGGGCAAATTACAACCTTTCTTACAGTTGGGCCTTTGTGAAACCATTCCTTTTTAATAAAAGCAGGCATTTTTGGCCAATGCTCTTAAAGTGTGCATTCCCAATAATTGCAGAGACTGTTGCTATTCTTCCTGGGATATATGTGGCTAATTATCTCCTCCTATTTAGGATAGGTTCAAATGAGCAGTATCTTCCCTTTCCTCCTCCCCCACATCTCCCTTCTGTGGAATTTCTTATTGCTTTCCGTTTTTATTATCTTGGCTATGGCAGTCGGCAGGGAAAAAAAACCCTTCTCGTTAAAAGGAGAACCTTTCCTGGAATTTCTTGGGGAAATGTGAGTCTTGCAGCT
>JANHGB010054729.1:0-43709 GCA_026283785.1 Coracopsis vasa
TTTTTAGTTACTGCTCAAATGTTTAGTCTGACCAAGGACTTTCTGAGCCTCATGCTCTGCCAGGGAGGAGGGGAAGCCGGAAGGAAGCAGAGACAGGACACCTCACCCAAACTAGCCAAAGATGTATTCTGTACCTCAGCATGTCATGCCCAGGATGTAAACTGGGAGTTACCCAGAAGGGCTAGATCACTGCTCGGTCGGGCTGGGTATCGGTCGGCGGGTGGTGAGAGTTGTATTCTCTTCCCTTGTTATTTCCCTTATCGTTATTACTATTGGTGGTAGCAGTAGTGATTTGTGTTATACCTTAGTTACTGGACTGTTCTTATCTCAACCCACGGGAGTTACATTCTTTTCGATTCTCCTCCTCATCCCTCCGGGAGAAAGGGGGGTAGTAAGCGAGAGAGCTGCGTAGTTTCTCAGTAACAGGCTGAGCTTAAACCATGACAGATATAGAAGGTCAGCCGCAGAACATTTTATAGAATCACTGAGTAGTCTGGGTTGAAAAAGATCTTACAGATCATCTGGTCCCAACCCCCCTGCCATTGACAGGGACACTTCTCATTTTAAACTCCTGCCCTGGGAGATATGAAGATATCCTTGTCTCTGCTAAACACTGCAGAAATAAAGGTTGCTGACAAAAAGGAAAAGAGAGAGAACAGACCTCGCTCACTTAAGTAATTTTTCTGAGAAGTTTAACTTTTCTTTCTTAGTGATGAGGAAATCCTCTTTCCTGTCACATATCTCTTTCCTGAGTTACTTTCCAGGAGGCTCCAGACCCCCAACAGGAAGTGCTACCAGAGCTGCTCCAGACTGCCCTAACTTCATGACTATTCCCATATTCCCTTCTTGCTGCTGGAGTGGTACTCTTCTGTTCCTCGTCCTTGTCTCACTGCAGACACATTCCCATAAATAGATGATGAGGACAAAACTCATTTCCTTAAAGTAATTTAAGGGAACTGTGCTTTTGAACTCCTCCTCCCCCAAGCTCCTTCTTAGAAAACTTCTGTGCATAGCAGTGAAATTAATTGTGTCCCTTTCCACTTAATGTTCTTTTAATATTTAAAATGCTTTCCTTTGGATATGCTAAGCTTTCTCAGTACCAGTTCCTAGAATTCCTCTTACATTCATGTGATTCCACAAATGCAAATGACCGTCTAGGGAGAAATAGACTCCAGAAGCCAGCTTACAGAGGGAAAGATACTGCTTCACTGCAATGATGAATTTGACTGCAGGGTTATCCAGAGGAGTTCTGCTTCAGGCTGAACGGGTGTACAACTGCACTGTCACTGTGCATGGGACTGCTCAGCTCAGGGAGGTAATTACAAGTTAATTTTGCAGCAACCTGACCAGTGCTTCCTGTGTTATACAGAAACCCCATGCAGCAGCTACCAGGCCTCTACTAACAATGTCATGAAACAGGGTGCAAGCACAGATATCCCCACCCATGGAAGTGGAGAGATGTCTTAGTTTTCCTGGAGTATCTAGGCCAGAAGACATGAATATGCACCACAGCCTATTTTTCCTGGTGTGCTGAGGCCATTTTTCAGGAAAGAAAACACTTGTTGTATTACCTAAACATATGTATTACAGTGGTACCTACCTCTTTCACAGACACCTGGGAACAACCTGGCTTCTTGCACTCCACACCCCTCTCCTATACATTGCAGTGTAAAGACATGAGATTATGTGGCCCAGTGTCCTACAATAGGCCCTTTGAAGAACATGGAAAAAAATAGAAGTTAATAAATCTCTCTCAATTCCTTCTTGAAAAGGCAGAACATTTTTCACCAACTGTTAATGTTTCTTCTGTTGACCAGTACTTGCACTAAATATATATGTATTTACATAAACATTTTGTATATTTACTGTTGGTTTTGAGAGACACGAGACACATGTCACTGAGGTCAATAACATTTTAATTGCTAAAGAATTTTTTTTTTCCCAAAGCCACCTGGGAATAGTTAAAACAGGATATGGGCTTTTATTCTTGCTGGCCTTCACGAAGCAAGCCCTGTTCTCTGCTGTACACATGATAGTTGCTATGCATACAGATAGAGCCTTAACAATACTATTCTGACATTTAAGCATTTCACGCTCTGTGCAGGACAGCCTGGTTGTATTTTTAAGCCTGGTTCTTGGGCCAAATGCAAAGAGACCACTGTGTGACTCTGAGCTTATCTTCTGTACTCCCATCTAAAAAGTTAATGCTTGGGTGCGTCAGGTATCACCTGGGGATTTAAGCAAGAGGCTTTTTGCAGTTAACCCAATCCCGTGACCTGCTCTGAATTACCTTTGATTTGAAGGCAGTTTCATTAACTACCAAACTGCCCCTTCCATTAATTGGAATCAAATTCTCCTGAAATGTGGGTGCACAATAATTCCTATTTTGCTTCCTTAATGGCTCTGTGCATACTCTGTTACACTTTAGAGCAAAGGTACCAGTGGGACACAGGTGGAGAATGTTGTTTTGTTGTGCTCACCTGCTTGAATCTGATTTTCTTTGCTGAATGTTTTCGAAATATCAGCAACTAGTTATCCTGGCAGTTGGCTATATACAGCTTAGTGCCTCCTTAGTAAAAGTGCTTTCTCTTAACTCATAGAATCATAGAGTAGTTTGGGTTGGAATGGACCTTGAAGCTCATCTAGTTTCAACCCTCCTACCATGGGCAGGGACACCTTCCACTAGGCCAGGTTGCTCAAAGCCCTGTCCAACCTGGCCTTGAGCACTGCCAGGGATGGGGCAGCCACAGCTTGTCTGGGCAACCTGTTAGCCCACAGAAAGTACAGGCAACTGCAGCTGCACTGGCATGACTCCTGCAGTGCCCATGGGATTGACTTTGCTGCTACAGCCAGGATCAGCTTCTCTTGCAAGACAGGTAACTTCGTCACTCTGCAGCAACATGTCCTTAGTTCTAGCCACAAACTATTGCATTGTGCAGAATAGGCAGCAAGCAGATATTTTTAGAAGTTACGTTTTAGAAAATAAGGGTATTTGATGCAACATCAGTGCTGGTTATTTTCAACAGTTTATCAGGTTATAACTGTTTTATAAATCCTTACTTATGGCAAGAATGAATAGCAACTGAAGAAGAAATATCACCAGAATTGTACCTGTAGAGTTATGTTGCTAAAGTCTCCACCCTTCACTATATCTGCTGGTTTTATCACTTCTATCCTTAGACTATCAGAGAAACATGGCACATATCCCATCTCCTTCTTCTGCAGGCTGACTCAGGCTCATTTAGGGGATGGTGTATATGATAGATATTCTGTGTCTTGCTTCCACAGCCAATGCAGAGACAGAAGCTTTACAACAGAATCACTTATGTTGACTTAGGTGACACACGGACATGCTTGTACTCAACAATTATTGTCATTTTGCCACCCTAATAATTCCTTGGGGACTGGTGCCTTTTGCTTACTGCCCTCTAGGGTTTTAGAAGAAGCCAGGTTACTGGTTATGTTTAAGATATACATTAAATATAACTTCTGGTAAATGAACAACACCTCTTGAAAATCCTGCAAGGAATTGTCCCCAGGGTATTTCCTTTGGGAGACCCTAACTCAATTTTGGTGATTTAAAGGTTCTGTCTAGTTCTTTTAAATATTCCTTTGACGTTGTATTGCTCTGCTTGTAATAGATTGTTATTGCCCTATATTGAGTTTGCAGAGTGAAGGTAAATCTTTTGTGATGTGATTGTGCTACCCCAAACTCAATATTGTTCAGAGGTCCTTTATAACTCTCTGGTTTCACTGGAACAAGCGGGACAAATTTTCATTTTTACTCTTTTAGATTTTTATTCTCTGTTCTGAAACTCTAAGGGACTGTATTTACAGGCAATGTCTAGTACACTTTTCATGAACTGAGAACTCAAATGCCATGGTGGGACCACTATTATTCCCTTCCTCCCCCATCACTGATTTACAATATATGTACAGGGATAGAGAAGGAAAGAGAGAATGCATGCATGTCCTGGCATCCTGTAGTAGAATTCCAAATGCTATAAAAAATAAGAAGCTTCCAGTGATACCAAGTATATAAATGCAATTCTGGCTTTAGAAATATATAACATATACATTTTCATATAATATCACCAGCGTAATTGTTTATAGTGGTTCTTTAAGTATGGTAACTAGCATGATAACTAGCTACATACTAAGGAAGACTTGTTCATGATGGGTAATGAGCAAATGGCAATAAATATACAATATATAGCTACGCTTTTTCTATACTGTGTCTACACATGGAAATGTATACATACACACACACACAGTGGAAATTTTGCCTGTTTTTACATCTACCTAAATGGCTTTTTTGAGGACTCTTCCTAGATGGAAGAGTTGAATTTCGCAAGCATGGTGTCAGGTGCAAGTACACAACACTGACATCTACAGGTCAAGAAACGTTTCCTTTTTGATGTTATGGGCCCAAAATGTCCTGAAAGCATTCACAACCCCTGAGTGCACAGGACTCTGGCACAGGTCTTGAGTTTCTTCCTAGGTTGCATGCACAGAGCCAGCACAAGCACCTGCTTGGGTCCCCAGCTCCTCTCTCAAACTGCCAAGAGCTCTCTGGGTCAGGGAGGGTAGCCCTAAGACCATTTTTGAAGGAGGCTTTGCAATTGCATTTAAACAAGTGTGTGCGACAATCCCGCTTCAAGGGCAGCATCTCTCTGCTTGCTGTTGTTCATCACACTCCTTGTGTCTGAAAGGCTCTCCTGCTGCCTGCTTTCCTAATAGAGGCTTAAATAAAAACAATCAAAACTTTAGAGAGCGATGATTTCTTAAATGAAACAATCCACATATTAAATTTCCTCTCCCCTCTTTTTAGAATATTTGGTAATGACAGCAGATATAGGAGGGGGGATTAAAATCTTGTCAGGGAATTAGTGTATTTTTGTATGAGGATATTTTCATTTTGCATTCTGCCAACTAGCTTACTTGATAGAAAAATAAACTAAACGCTTCTCGGACTGATGGAGGGATCTCTTTAAACATCAACTGTCCCCAAAGTCTTTGTGTTTCCATAAATGCTTTGACCCCTTTTAATGTTCCCTTTTAAGGTTTAATTTGGAAAGCCACACACACTGCAGAGGCAGTGTTTCTTCTGAGGAAAAAAGAAGCATTCTTTTTTTCTCATCTTTGTATTAGCAAAAAATATCTGTACTGCCCAAGGCTATTTAGGAGAGAGGCTCGACATTTATGCAGGTTAATAAAGCAAAGAAAGAAAATAGTTTGTCACTATTGTATAGCTCTTCTCGTTTCATTTTGGTTTTCATTTGGGGTCTCTTTTTTGTGTGCGCACATACTTCTGGGGAGGTAGGATTTCATTAGAAATGCTAAAGAAAACCAACCTTAATTAGTCTGAAACACATCAGTAAACTCAAGCTCGCTGGCTCAGAGTCATGTAGTGTGAAAGGCTGATACACTGGGGTCAGTCATGGTGGGTTAGTGCTTTAGTAAGACTCCCATGAGTCTACCTCTCAAAACTATAAGTGGTCAGCAAGACAAAATAGCCTTGATTAGCATTCAAAATCATGCCTCTCTGGGCAGGATGGTTAGCTAGAGTTTTCTGCCTACTAATGTTACAATTGTGGTGGCCTTTGTATCCTGGGTCTCTTATTCTAAAATGTTTGGCTCAAACCCTTTTCCCAGGTGAGTGTACTTTGACTTCTGTAAGTTAGAGGTCCTTTGTGAGATGTGGCTTTGACTCAGAGAACATGATCTGCCAACATTTTGAGCTAAAACCCACTGTGACATTCAGGCAGACACCCCATGCAGTACAAGCAGTGCTGGTTGGGTCAACAGACATACCTCCAGTATACCAAAGACCTTGGGGTCAATTAATCTGAATTTTTATGGAGACCCTCAAAACATTTGGAATGTACCAAAAAGCTGCTGGGGTTTTGATGGGGTTTTTTGGTGATTGTTGGTTGGTTGGGGTTTGTTTTTTTAACATGCTGGGCTGAAAATCTGAGACTTTGGAATTGTTGGGAATATGTATAGGAGAGTGAGATCAACACTCATTAGGAAACGAAGCAGCTAGCAGGCAGGGAAGTTCCAGCTTGGATGCGGTAAGGGTGTCTGTGTTTGGCATTGAGCCACAAACGTTACAGAAGGGGATAATGTCCTCACCCTGACCAGTAGTTTGGCTAGATTCAGCCCATCTCAAATACTGGGACTCCATTCCAACAAAAACAAGGGATTTAAAAGGAAAAGTCTCTTGAGTGTATAATTTTTTACTTAGTGAGTTTCCTCTGGTGACAAAGCTGAAGCTGTCTTGGGAGGGTCTAGAGCAGATATTGCTGGGCATTCACATGAATTTTGGAGCAGAGGCTTGGAAAACAAATGGGACAAAACCACAGCTTTTTAATGCTACACAAAATTCTGAGTTCTGCAATAACGTGAATTGACAGAAATGCCTGGTGTTGAATAAAAAATACCAACATTATGAGACACAATGCAGCATGCAAAGCAGTGGCAGCTATAACATAAACCGACTCACGCTAAGCATCCACGAAACCCCAATTGGGTTCCAATCCTACCTATTTCCTGAACATAAAGCAATAGACTTGCCAAAAAAAAAAACAAACCCCAAAACATCCTCTCATCCTCAAGAGCTTCTACTTCCCCTGAGAAAGCAAACCACAGAAACAATCCTGGAGAGACTTCAGAGGGAGGTTTATTGGATTATAAGAAGCTGCCCAGATTGCTGCAAGGAACATGGTAAAAGTGCAAGATGCTATTGGAGACAGCCCCTAGCACAGCTCAGTGGAGTCAGGGTCCTGGGGAGGCCCAGATAAAAAGGGGCCCCAGGGCCAGTTTTGCCTATTTCGCTGTTTTTTTACTTTCATATCTACGTGGAGATCTCTCTGGCTGATGTTTAGCTTTCTTTGTAGTGATTTTATCACTGCTACATAACACATCCCAAGGCATTAACAAAAGAATAAAGCTGCTGGGACAACCCAGCTGATCACTAGGCTCCGATATGCTGAGCTGCCATCATTTGTCTTTTCACAGAGTGCCTTGACTGAAAGGATGCTGGAAATAAGAGGCGAGGAGACAGTGCCCAGTGACACTGCAGGGACCACAGGAGGAAGATCACCTAACACATTTTGCTTTCTTACTGGTAGCTTTGTCTGATCCTGAAATACAGGTGCTGGTAGGTGAGTTTTCCTAGGGTCACTCCCCCTCTTCACACTCTGCATTAACTCCTTCACTGCCCCATTGTGACAACTGTCACATAGCCCATGTACAGCATTTTGAGAGGTTATTGACAAAGGATTTACAAAAGTCTTCCACAAAAAGTGTGAAGGATTTGTGATGGCAGAAGTACACTGCAAACAAGACGTTATACTTTCAGTCTCTCTGTTGGGTACGATAAAGCTTAGTGATTTTGTTTCTTAAGGAAGATTATAGCTTAACTTACACAAACTGGAACTTCTGAATAGTGAAATGATTCTTTCTGCAATGGGTAGCAGAGAAATAAAATCAAGCATCACCTTTCCCTCCTTCACAGGTCCTTTCCCACCCCTCTTCCCCAGTCTTTGTGGGATTTGTTTTTCCAAAGAGTTAAACAGGGTGGTTCTCAGGGGTTTACAACACACATAACTATTCCTGAAAAACAATCTGATACATTCAACTTAGCAAGGCCCTGCTCCTTCCCTCTAATCTTTCAGCAGGACCCAAGGGAGGCTAAAGCTGAGATGAGTCTATTCTCCCCTCGAACTTTGATTCACTATTAAATTCCGCCTAATGACGATGACTTTGCCATCTCACGTTCATCAACAGGCTATGTGCAGAACAATGCAGACCCGACGGCGTATAGAGGGACATTGTTCCTGCCTCTTGGTTGCTCTGTTTGAGCAGCATCACGTGAAAATCCTCATACATGGAAGACATGTAAAACCAGAAAGCAGTATTACTCTCCAGGGTGCGACGGTAACTCAAGTCCTACCTTGTGCATGGGCGTTTGTATTTATATGATCTTCTGTTGAGTTTAGAAAAACAACAACAAAACCTACAAAAGAATAATGTATAAGGAAATAGCAGAGAATTCAGTGGTAAGGGAAATGCAGCGTTGCGGTGGAGGAGTCTCATGCAGGTCTGCTGCCCAAGTGACTTAGTGATCTGTGCTAAAATCCTGTACCTCCATCTATGCAAGGCAGAAAACAATTTAGTCTTTTAAATCCCTGATTCCATGCCTCTTTATAAACAGCACAGCCTTTAGCAAGTCAGCATGTTCCCCATCACTACTAAAACCACTATAAAACTTGCAGATTTCTATGCCATTTTACAGAACTGCCCTAGCCAGGAACAACACACATTAATTCAAAGAATTACTCAGTTTTCTTTACTGTTCTGAGAGTTTATCAATTTCTGTGTGAGATTCTCCAAGCAGGCACTTGTGCATGTATATCTTATGCAATATCTGCAGGGATATCTGCACATTCCAAGCCATACAGGTTGCACTATGGGATGCTGTACACTCAAGATCAGCACACACAGCAGTGCTATCCCTGGAACTCTGAGCAGTTAGGTCAGGCAGATGGCCAAAATCCTCTTCCCCAGCCACATTATTCCACCAGGTACCAGCCTTACTGTACTGTAATAAGGACTGCAGTTCTCAGTGTTTGTCCATCTGTTTTCTACATCCCTATTCGGCACTGCCAAAATTACAGGTAGGCCATTAAGGGTGCACACTGTAAGCAGCAAGAGCTGAATCTTCCACGTTACTTTAGTAGACACAAGGCAAGAAAACAACAAAAGCCTTACCTTTACTGGACTCACTTCCCTCTTCACACACTATATAACTCTTTCACTGCCCTGCTCCAAGAAAAAACATGCTCAGTACACGAACACTGTAAGCTCTTTGGGGAAAAAACTCACAGGGAGTGGAAAGCAGTAGTCCAGGCATGAAGCATTTTGATGTTAGCAATTGCTTGGCAACTACAAGTATTCTGTGTCTTTACATCATTCCATACCTTTAACAACAAATTAAATTTCATTTCAGATAATTTTTTAAACTACTTTTGCAACTAAACTACTTAATTTAGTTTTCTATTCACTAGTGTGTAATACAGGTACCCAAACTAGGTGGGGTTCTTTTGAGCTGGAGCCTGAATGTGTTAGTTCAACTTTTAACAATCCAGCTCAAAGAGTATCCACTGCAAACACAAGTTGTATGCCCTTTAGCTCTCTTTTTGCCTTTTTTACAGTAGCAAAGACATTTTTAAACATTTTTATATAACATGTTCAACCCAAAGGAGTTGGGTTGAAAGATAAAAAAGATATACCCTAATGCCACATATGGAAAAGTATTAGATATTTTTAAGTTGCTGTGCATGCTCACACATCAGCTTGGTTTGGGAACATAATGTCTAAAATCATGCTAGCATCAACACTGCTTAGGTACAAAGAAATCCATTCCCTCAAGCACAAAGCTTAATCTGATTTTTCTCACAAAGGCTATTATAACGTTTTCACTTGAGTCACTGGAACAAACTTATGCGGACATCAAATCAGGTACTAGATCCAAACTTACTGAAAAAACAAATTTTAACAGGTTTGGGCAAGTTTAATACGCTGTAATTAATGTCCAGAGTAACTGCTCGGAAATAACTGGTGAAAAATAGAACTTGATCCACAGAACATCAGCATCTCTAAAACAACCAAGGTTGAAGCTACCTGTTCATTTATGAAAGGACTTAACATACGCTCACATTTTGTGAGGGCACTGAAATTTGTGTGCATTAGAACACAAAATACTGTAACAATATTATTCTCACAAGGGAAGAAAAACTGAACTTCAGAAGCTGGTGGATTTCTTTATTATTGGCTAAAAGGTATTTTAGTCCTTTTCATGATTATACCAACAAAAGAACAAAGAAAGACCTAAGTACTGGCAAAGAATGTTTTAACCCATGTTCCCATCAAAGGGAAACAAATTACTCTGCCCTTATCTCTGAAAGGAGATCCAGTCTCAGAGTAGCTTGGCCTCATAAGGATGTGCCCAGTACCAAAAAGGAGAGCTCCAGTGTGAAAAGGAAACCATTTGACTTTGTGATTATTTTTATTACCTGCTACACCCTTTTCCATATCAGACACTCACATGTTAGTACATTTACCTAACTGGTCACAATTTCAGAAGCCTTTGCTTCTGTGCTTGCCATGTCATTCTCATGTTTGGCTTATTTTGTCCAGTTTCTCAGCTGCTTGCTCCACAAGCCTGTTTTCTACTTTGGAAGCTGACGGCAGTACTCTGAGCAACCTATCAGACCTGCAATTAAGTTGGATACCAGGCAGCTCTGTTAAAGCAATGGATCTGCAAACCTCACATAGGTGAATCCCTGCTTGTGACATGGGAAGATTCCCCCCACCTTCCCTGGGACAAGAGAGTCTCACTCTTGTTCCCAAAACACCCCAGGTTCAACGCCACACACGTTAGCCCCAATAACTTTAATGTTAATGGTGGCCTATGATGGATTTTACATCAAAAATTAAATTCCAGTTTATCTCGCATCAAAGCAGCATCCCTGTCTTAACTTCTGCTCAGGCACAATGCCAACCTTTAGGAAACAGCATACCTTTTAAGCATAGGCCACTTTTAAAAATTGTCTTTGAACAAAATATAACTGCTTTGATCAAGAATAGTCCAACCATTTTATTTTTCTTTTTTCATTTTCCTTTTTTTCTTTTCTTTTGGCAGAAATGTTTGTAATCAATTATTTCATAAAGCAAATGTTATTTCAGATAGGAGGCAAATTTCACATCTCCAGCTGGCCTATGAAAAATAAATATCTCAAAATCCTAAACTTAGGGTCAATTGTTCACTATGCAGGAGAAGCAAAGAGATTGCTGTAATATCATGTTTTCTTCCATCTCTCACTCATCTTTCAAAACTCGGATGTGAATGGATTTTTCCCCTCTCAAAGCCTCTCCCCTTTAAACGCTTGTTGTCTCTACCACTGATCAAGTTTCTGAGAAATGACTTTATGTAAGAGATTGAGCAAGATAAAGTTGCCACATCTCGTTTTATCTTTTTGCTTGAATTATTAGGACTTAAAGTTGTGGTGACAAGACTGCTACCGGCTAATAGGCCTTGTTGCCATGGGAGTGGGCTTTTTGAAAAGAACAAGGCCCATGGCCACCAGGACCTTTTTTGCTATTATTTCCATCCTCAGCCAACACAGAAATCCTTAGTCACAGACAGGAAAATGCAGTGTAGTATACACGGTAACACTTGCTGACAGTGAAAAACAAAAAGAGTGGAAACTAATACTGCAGAAAGCTGAATTGCATCACAGCCTACAAGCAAAAGCATTTCTCTCCTGTAAAAGAAATGCTTTGTGCATCCAAACAATTCCCCTGCTCTGGGTCTCTTCAGAGATAAAAAAGAAAGAGGGCTGTCCTCGTACAAATGTAGGCATTTTGGAACCAACAGGAGTTTGTTTTCCTCTGGAAAAAGAAAACACCATGTGGCAAAGACAGGCAAATGAGCAAAAAGCATCTGCCAGTGGTCCACCAGCTCTGGTGCCTAGCCATCACCTACACATGGAGTGGGATTAGCCACACAAAGACGACTAAAGGGAAAAGACTGCTGTTCATGTGGACAGGGAGACGTGCTTCTGCCATCCCCATATAAAAAATGCCTTCAGTCAAATAGTGTTTAAAGCCCAGCTGGTGAACTCCATCCAAAATCACCTACAGGAATACAAATATCAGGGGACATGTTGGGAAAATCTGGTGCTTTTCCATAGGTAAATATTTCACATTCAGTTAAACCTTTTGATTTAAAGAGGTCTATCAGGTAAAACTCTGACCACAAAACATTTTTTTGCGATTTAGCACATTCTACATAGCTGAAGACTCCAAGATTTGTCTGTAGTTCAGCAAAGCACATTGCAGACACGGTAAAAGAGATGTAACTATAGTGTGGTGGCTAATGAAAACTGTAAAACAGTTTACCTGTAAAAGATGTTCACTAATTTTCTACACACAGCAATTAAAAAAATAATCAGCTTTATTAATATATAAATATTTCTCTTTTTGAGGAAGATACTAATTTAGCTGCGGTCTAAGAGGAAAAAGAATCAGAAAGCTAGAAAGGGAGATCTCCATAGATCACACCAAAAGAGTTATCCATGCATTTTATCCAGGTTTATAAACACAACAAATAAAGTAAGCGTTGTGCTCCTTGGCAATTTCCAAGGAGGCTATTTCCAAAAAGTGGGCTTATAAAAGCACAAAAATACTTTTGAAAGAAGGCATCAGTAGCAAATTTCAATAGACACACTGACATAAACACGCACACACTTTCTTAAGAAGATATCTTTCCAGACAAAGGGTGAGACTAGAAAACCACAAACAGATCATCAGGAAAAAGTACCTTAAACTGCAAAATGCATCTTATTTGGTAATGCCAGATTGCTTTCAAAAACCATTCAATTTGGTTTATTGAGTCAAGTTTTAAATGGTGTTGAGGTTATTCTTCCTGTGCATTCTCAGCACAGCTCTGAGGATGTCATATTTATTTGAAACCAGATATCATAGCAAGAAAAGACTTAATTTTTATTCCCCAGAACTACAAGTTAAAATCAAGATGTTTCCCAAGAAACCATCCTATTGAAAACCTTTTGCAATTTTCAAATCCTATTCAGCAAATTCCCAGGTCAAGTGATTGGACACTACCTCCCCACTAGTGCTCTCTTGAGCTCTCTTTTCGGGTATTGGGGCTAGTTAAAGCCCAGTGTTGAAGCAAAGGCTAACAAATCACCTCTGCCTCCCACGTCGTCAACGATGGTTGCCCTGTTTGAAATTCAAGCACCACAATTGTCACAAACCCTGCTCTGATTCTGCAGCGCATCTCCTGTGAGTACCCTGGAGGAAAAAAGACTCCACAGAGCAGTAACCCACATGCTTTAGCTGAGCCTTGTGGCTGGAATACTGGGAAGCTGCTGACAACAACTGACTGGTCTTAAAAAAAACCCAAAACAACAAAAACTAACAATAAGAAGAAAAACTGAACCTGAAACATCAAAACCAGCATTGTATTGCATGCCAAGACACAGGAAGAACAAAAAAGGAACCAACACTATTGCTTTCTCTTTCTGCTTGTGTTACCATCTCACAGACCGATACATAACTAAAGTTACTGTGTGGAAAATGCTTAGTAAGTGTCATTCCCTTGGGAAACAATATTCAAAGCTGACCAAATTATAAAAAAATACTTTTTTCCCCAATACTGGTCTTCAGTTCCCACCTTTAAAACAACATCACCAAGAAGAAAATTTAAATTAGTACCTTTACTTTACTGTTGCTTTTTGGAAGTTGAAAATTGTTTCACCTGCCTGGGATAATCTACCTGAAATCTGAAAACATCTTAACAAATTAGATCAGTAAAAAACAGGTTTATCAAAAAAAGAAAGCTTGATTAATATAGAAGAAACAATATACTCAATGTATGCCACCTATTTATTGTAGTGTGGCTCCTTAATGCTTAGCTCTTCCCATTTTTGCTGCTTAACAACAGAATTGGATTTTTTTTCTTCTCATGCAAAAAAAAAATTACTACCAAGCCCTCTGAAATTAAATCATATACAATGGTATCACCACAGTTTGTACTAGGAGAAATTGTTTAGGATGCCAAAGAGCATTGTCTTGGAAAAGAGTTTAATGAGACAAAATTACTGCTTACTAGTAGCTTGTTATAAGAAGTGCAAGATGTGTAAATCTGTAGGTAAATGAAGCTGTTCCCTTGATACGTCTGTGGATCTGTACTAGTTTAGTTGTTCTGTCTGGAGCACTGTTTAGTTTAATACTCTGTCTTGAACAGTTGACCTTGAGCAGCTTTTATTTCCTACGAGCAAACAAACAGTTGCATTGAAATAAGAGACAGGTTTTTAATTGGAGAAGAGAGCAGCTGAAGCTACAGGTCAAGCTGGATGGATCAAGGCATCTCAGCAGCTCTGGAGAATGGGCCAGAGCAAGTGTCTTGGAGCAGAGCCAGGAGGTGGATGTGGGTGCTCCAGGGAACGGCTCCAGGGATGACAGGGGTCTTGCAGACAAGGTGGTTTCTTTTCTTTTCTCTCCCCATCTCCCACTACTAATCTGCACTGCTTCTGCAACACCCCCCTCCTCTTACATATGGGACACCCATCTTCAGTCAGAGCTTTTTGCTGAAAGAGTTGCCCACATTTGCATTTACACCCCTACAAAATGCTCTCTCAATTCTCTGTCTCCACTGCCTCCCTCAGTCACTTTCAGGCATCTGCCAAGTTTTCAGGAAAAGGGTTATAAAAGGGATTTGGGCTAGGAGGAAAGGACTAGATACACTGGCAAGAGAAGGGTAATGACCACAGGATTTCCTACTCCTGCGTCCATGGTAAAGAGCACAAGATAGCTGTTGCTGCTTGGGATAAGATGTGAAGTACTGGTATTGTTATCAGCTATTATTTACGTGACTAACCCATGCTTTGAGTGTAAGTAGGTAATTTATAATGAAACAATAAGCTGTCTCTGAACCCTTGCTTACTGCTTAATGAGTTTACAGTTGGCCTCAATGGGGTCAAGGGTCTTTTCCTGCCTAAATGATTCTGTAATTCTACTCTATGAATGCAGTGTTTAGTCAAAAAGTGTGAATATAAATAATAGGTGTTACAATGTGAAATAATTCTGATGGCTGCCAATCTATTTTCAGAATACATTAAAAACAAAAATCAAGCAAAATAAAGTCTTTAAATAATTACAAAGCAAATCAAATGAGGCTTATGAAACATAAATAAGTCACTCAAAACATTGAAGAAGAATGCCTGTATTAAGGATTAAATATCGTATAGGGAATTGAGGACTGAAAAGTACTAGTAAGATACTCACTAGCTAAGGAACATAACTGTTCTCTACTTACTTTTCTTCTAACTACAAAGAAAAACATTAATTCATTTCCAGGAACATCTGTGCATCCAGTGTTATTCTTCATATACACAATAGTGTTATTCCCACTAAAAAGCATGTTTCATATTAGAAATACTTACTAGTATCAACAAAATGCCAGCAGTTTTCTTGAGAGGCACTGGGAGGTGCCTCTAATTCTGTAATCCTAAATTACATAGACATCACTTCAATTTAATTTATGTAGGAGAAATGTCAAGTGTTCCTGAGAGTGGACCTCCTGGGAAGCATTCAGAAATGTAGATGTTACATCTACAAGCCTGTTCCTATTTAATCACATACATCCTTAGAAGCAGAGACATGAAACTGAGTAGGGGTATTCTCTTGATCCTCATCTTTTCCCAAGCATTTATTTCAGAACTGCCTTCATTTTTACTGCTCATCCTACACTTAGTATCTGTCTTCTAAGATAGTGTCACAAGGATCTGGATACAGCATTTGGTAAAGAAAACTGGCAAACACACATCTCTGTAAATGTCACTGTAATAAGTTCCACCGTTATTTCCATCTATGTTCAGGTGGCTGAACATTTATACCAGACTCTTCCTTGCGGACCCTGAGCACCTCCCATACAAGTAAACAGCTAAACAGATCTACATTTCCATCTTACCTCCTGCCTCCACACCCCTACAAGCACGTGTTTTTACACTGACTTTCTTCTTTTCTCTGAGGGGACGGTGTACTGGGGGGAAGCACAAATAAAAAGCCATGGTCTTTAAATTTGATTTGAAGGTGGCAAGTTTTGTGGTGGTTTTGATCTCCTCCAGGCATTCCATAATCGTGGGCCAAGTTGCCTAGAGATCTTTGTCTCCCACACTTCCAAGTGTCTCTGTTGTGGCTGACAGATCCATTGTTTTGGAAGCATGTAGCTGTCATGGGAGGTCATGATCTCCCAGGCGTGAGGCAGTCCCTTCCCTACTCTGGTTTGGGCTTTGAAGATAAAAATAGTAAATTTGAACTTGGGCACAAGTGTGTTTGTCAGAAAGCCTTCCCTTTCACTCCTTCAAAGCTTGTGCCAGTGGACAGCGGGCATTGCAACAGCAAACCACAGATTGCAATGATTGTTACTAACATTATGGTTTAATAGCTGAAGTCAGCTGGGTCAGGGTCCATAGCGCCCGGGATAGTGCAAATATACAGAAAGCGGCAATCGCTTATCCAAAGCACATTTGACCTTTATGTTTCTTCTGTTGCATCCCGTCACTTGCCACCAAAAAATGTCTGCAATGACACCAGTGTAACGTCAACATGATATTGCCTTATAAGTTTAATCTGAGGGTGAAAACTGGAAGTTCCTGAAAGTAAATCTTGTGCAAACCATTTAGAAATATAAACATGAGGGAGGCTCATGCCTGCCCCTATATGATAAAATCAAAGAAAACCCACACCGAACATATTTATGTTACACCCCTGGTGTAGACTCTGTGTCTTCCTATACTGTATCTGTAACATATATCATTTCAGGGCATCTTATCTCCCTCTGCAGAGAGGAGGTAACATAAATATAAATATGGGTAAAATCTGCTAACACTAAGCTAAGAGGCACACACTCAGTTGGTCCTAATGGAGCCCTCCTTATGGTTCCTCAGGAGCCAACCCTGCTGCTTGTTGTGCAACTTCAATTATTAGGTTTTTTTTCCTTCCTACGCTGATGCTCTGTCATTTACGGGTACCAGCAGAGTGGATTAGAGCTGCTTGTCAGCTTTCTCTGCCTGCGTGAGCTCACAGAATAGAGTGGGCTCATGGCGCGCTGGCCCTGCTCCTGCTCCTCTTGGCAGAGAAATAAGCTCCAGTTTCTGGCAGTGCATCCCTCTGGCACACGACAGATGTGGGGCTGCCCTTGGCCTGGTGCAGCTGGGTAGCCTAACAACGGGACTGGCCGGGTGCTTGACCAGCTTTTTCTGCTGTTACATTGGAAGGAAATAAAGCGTGTTTATAGCAGTGTTTCAGTGTGCATATGGAAGACTGAACCACTGCAATCACACTGGAGTAAAACAAAGTAAAGAAAATAGACAAACTCTACAAGGTTTAAGAAAAACACATTTAAAAGCAACAAAGTTATGCTGGCTCAAAAGCTAGTTAATGTTGCCTGCTCCCCAGCCCGCATCAGTGGCTCCGGATTCATTGAATGCTGATCCTTGGTCATATAACCAGAGAGCCAGCACTGTGAAAAAGCAAGCTGCAGAGAGAACCATTTGCGCTCCAGCCTGCTCTGAGCCACCTGAAGGAAGCTGCAAGGCAATCCCTGTGCTGACCACTGCCATACTGAAAGCTGCTGGATCCCTGCTTTCAATATACACTCACCCAATATACACCTTGTATCAAGGGCCACAGCCATGCACATTCATCAACCAATGCTGCCCAACATGTAGACCACTGCTGGAAAGGCAGCCTGTTGCTGGCCTGTCATCCTAATGGGCAAACCCCATCCTTCAGGGAGAGCAGGCATGCCATGCTCAGGGATGTGCAGGGAGCCAGCAGCCTCTCAGTACACAGCATTGCTGCCTGGTACCACTACAGACACACAGCTCACCTGCAACAGCCCTGCACTGGAGGGGGATCTGGGAAGGAAGTGGTCACTAAAAAACCTCTATATCTTCAACTGAGCCCTGAAATGCAGCATACAAAGGTCAAATGCTCCCTTGGCCAGGTAGTGCTGCTGCATTACAAAGCCAGGCAGATGAGACCATTAAATTATAGTAGGTAAACAGAGTCGTCTCAGGGGCCAGTTTGGGTGAATCAGGAGGAAGAGAACCTTACTGACATTGTTCATCCCTTGTTCACCCATAAAAGGTTTTATGGGTTCACCCATAAAAAGTTAGCTAAGTTGCCAGACATTACTTATTCACATGGTTTACAAAATCCATAGATAAGTTGTCCTTTAGAGATGGAAGTGTTAAATCATTAAAATCAGAACAAACAAGGCACTGTATTATTTGTCCCCACCAAGAAGATGTACTTGGCAGATACTTCACGTATAAGTAGTTCAAAGTGATGAAGGAAGCCTTACCGAGTCAATTAAAGCCTTCCAGGAAGTACACTTGCTTTGTGCTGTTTCCCCTTCCTCAAATGCATTTCTTCGTAGAGAGAGTTACTCTCACCATAGTCACTTTTGCCCTCACTGGGCAGTGTTTGCAGGCCACCATGCTCTGGATGAGGCAGCTGCACCATAAGTGAAGTTTGAAACAGGAATCCAAACTGAAGTACCCCAGCCAGGATGACAGAGCAGAATATCCTGTCTTGGGGACAAACATTATGGGTTTAGATATTTAATTTGCCAAAATGACAAAAAAACACTATGGGAAATATTAATAAAAACAAGAAACCTTTAAAAAGATAAATCATTGGCTTTTCTTGTCAAGAGAAGAGGGATAACATAGCTTCTGCCTAGTTTGCTTGCATCAGTATCCATCAGGCATGAATGGCACAACTTTTCTGCTTATACAGGGGCATTAGTACTTGCGAGTCCAGTAAGATATAAAGAAATGTTAGCAAAAAATGAATAGCTTAAAAAGCTGAATTACTTAGTGCAAAAATTACCATTCCTGCTAGCAATGTTATAAATTTTTATTTCAACTAGATAAGGCGATGGTTATATTTAGGTTAAAAAAAAAGTACTGAGGTTTAGATTTAAAAAAATTGAAATTCATCCATTATTCAAGTAATAAATTACTTGATGAGTAACACTTCTTGGAAGCTACTTCATTGCATTATCATTGTTTCTATTTTATAATCATGTCTCCTCGTAATGTTTTATGGAATGAGATACTCTGAAAATGAAGCAGCTTTGGGTAGCCCAGGGTCCAGAGTTTTCCAGATATAGGAGAAGACAGGAATTAGCACCCAGCATGGAGAAGTACCCTGAATACTGGAGAAGGAGTCCACATATTAGGGATTAAAAGGCATGGGGTAACCAGTGGAGAAGTGTGGAAAAGAAACCTGATGCAGAGGAGATGATGCCTTTCGTGATATCCTCATGTGTGAACAAAGGGACTGGGGCAGCAGTGAGAGCTCACAGCTACACTTCCAGTGACTCACTTGCTCTAGCAGGGCCTGGATTTGTTGACCTTCAGCATCTAATTCAAATGTTAACTAAACACTTTGGCTGCATGCAAGGAGGATGTTTGAAGAACTTTGTCCTTTGAATTTTTGTTTTGCCAGTTTTCAGTCTCTGGATTTGTAGCACAGGTAAGTGTGAAGATGAAAACTGATGGGCTGCAGTGAAAAAGAACACCAAAAATAGTTTCACCAGAGCAGAAACTGGAAAAGGGGAGTCTCAAGAGCTACTGGACAGGGAAAAGCAGATAAGGTAGTTCAAATCACAACTGTGCTAGCTCAATTTTGTTAAAGCAATAAATAACAGTTTATGTTTTAGTTTAATGTACTTTATATGAAAAAAATTTGCATAGGTAAAATAACAACATGCCAGTTCTTTGACTGGCTGGGACAAGAGAAAATTAACTCAGCTGGCAAAGTACAGCAGAGAGATTCAAAGAAGAAATGAAAGAGGGACTTCCCCCCACCCAGGCAAGAGAGGGATTGGGAGAGGTCTGCTACAAGGACCAATATTCTGAACATCTGGCTTTTCAGTTATTCATATCTTTTATGGATCTTCCAGAGGGGTCTTTTTTAACTAATTCTTTTGTAGCCAAAAGTACTTCGGGACTTTTTAATCCCTAAAACTCAAGGCAGACAAAATGCTTTCTCCCTTTTAAATGGAGGGGAAAGTGATGCACAGGTGCAGTCATTTGTTCAAGGTCCCCCAAGGAAGTCACTGACAAAGTCAATTAACATCTTGTCCACTCAGCCACAGTGCCCTGCAGAGAAGGCACTTTTACATGATGTGGGTCAAATTCATTGCACAAGCCATACCCACAGATGTTTTAAGTCTATTGCTTAAAAAGATGGATAAAGCACAGCTAACTCTTTATTTCCAAGTATTCCATAACTTCACCCTAGCTCTGAGCTTCATCTTGTGCCAGTGTTTCACCATCATATGTTACATTTATGTAGATGTATGTATCTCTCCATAAAATACACTGATGATGCAATATTTCCATTGTCAAGCTGTCAGCAAAACGTTGACCTTTGCTCCCTCTGAAACAAACTTTCCTGTCAATCAAAATCTTCTTATACATAGATATGACATTAGATCTACGAATAACAATCTTGTTGATGGACAGCTCATCTGCAATGACTCTCTTTAAATTGCCCAGAGTTTAAAGCCTTGAATAGCCAACTAACAACACTCCCCTCTAATCCAAGAGCTATACTTGGCAAAATACAAGTCATGCAGACTGTAATTTTCCCGAAGCAAACAGGCAAGCTAGAGTTATAAGCATCTGGGACTACACCTGAAAAGTAGGGGAAATGGAGAAAAAATGCAAGAAAACAACTGAAGGTTTGGTAGAGCTTACCCCCCACCAAGGGGGCTGAGATTTAAACTGAGGGGTTTTCAGCGCATTACTTTTAACAACTATCAGTTTGGATAGGGAAAAAAAAGAAAAAAAAAAAGGTGAAAAAAGAGTGAAATTTAGATTTAAATAAAATAACTTTATTTCTAAACCAAGAGAGTCAGTGACCAAAATTAAAGTCATTTTGGGAGTACTACAGCTTCCACCATTTGGGATGCTGTCACTCTCTAGGAGACCTCACATCTTCTTTATCATAAATTTAGTAGTAAGGAGCTACTACCATTGGTTAACATCAGTTAACACTGGTTAAGAATCTATTAAGATGCATTTACCACTCAGAGTGTAGTTACAGACAAACTCCCTGACTTCAAACCACAGTGTAATTTGGGTGGAAGGGACAGCAAAAGCTGTATAGTCCAACCTCAGATCAGGGTCAGTTAGGAGATCAGACCAGGTTACTTGGGCCTTTACCCAGTCAGGTCTTGAAAACCTGTTCATTATCGTTAAAAATTATCTCATTACTATAGTACTTCCATGGAGCATGACTCTTGAAGAACTCTACCTCTTCTACTTTTCATCAAAGAAGGCCACAAAAAAATTACTGTGATGGAGAGGGGTGGTAAAAGCGTTCATTCATCAGGATAAATGAGAAAGGATACACCTGTTTGAGATGATCATTATAGCTTCCAAATATATACCTGACTTCATTTTGTGCCATTTTGCTCACTCTGCTGCCAGAAGGGTATCAAAAAGGCTTATCTGTTTCCTGCTACACCATTCATATGCTCTTATCCTCCTTATAACTAGAAAGGCTTCTGTTAACTTGCCAGCAGTCATTCAGGCTTAGCATCTTACTTTAAAAGCTCCAGTGAAGCAAAGCCATGCAAGAGTGCAGAACCACAGGGGTCCATGCAGCAGACCCTATTCACGCCACAGTTCCCCAGCATCCAAAACTCACCAACCTCCTGGCAGCTCCTGCCCAGCCAAAGGATCCTGCCCTCTCTCATGCACCAGACTCAAAGACAACTTACAGCAGAAGAGAATGGTATTACTGCCAGCTTGGTACACTGAGACGAATTGAGAGAAGAGCTCTAAGCATCAGAGGTGAGTGAAACACCGTGCTGTCGGTATGCATGGGAGCTTTTCAGCATCAGTCAGTTTTAGTCATGCCCTGGCCAACAGGACTCTGCCAAGGAGAATAATCCTTAAAAGATACAACATGGTGGAAAAGACCCAACTCCTACACGTGTTGGATGCTAAATGGTGCAGAAGCACCACATTTATTAAGCACCCTATCAGACACTCACACCAGTATCATTTACACGTGCCAAGACCATTTAACCTCACAGCTTTCTTTGGGGCAGTTAGGATTTCCTTAGAGTCTAATGCGATTAGAAAGTGGATTATTTCCCAAGAGTCCAGAATATAGCTTTCCTTCCCTTTTTGCTTTGGCTTTTTCACATATACTCTCTTAGCTTTAACTGTAGTCCACACTTCAAAGCTATGGGAAGGGAAAACTGTAGGAGACAGAACATAACATGCTGATCTGCTTTTCTCCCACTTCTGCCAGCTTTGCAAAGGTAACCGTTTCTTTCTCTGTACTAATGAGACTTCTCTAGGTCTCATTAGCACAGAAGTAGGGGAAAGACAGCATTCCTTAGCTTTACTTGAGAAAAATTAATGTTCTTGGGATATAAAGGGATTGGGAATAAAGGATTTAGGGGAAGACTGAAGCTAAACCATCTCCTTGCACTGTAGGAACTTAGTTGCTGCTGAGTATGAGGATGTCACTGCCCTTGGTCAAAATCTAGATTACAATAACTGGGGATTCTCTCAGGTTGCTCAAGTTTTAAATCAACACTCACTTTGTGAATGACTTTGTGGAACTGCTAAGAAACTGGATTTGAGGACAGTCATTGTTATATTAGTGCAGTTCCATCACCTTCAACAGGAGCAGAGTCAGGTATAGCCAGGTGGTTTGCAGGACAGATTTCCACAAACCTACCCCAAATACTTAGCCATGGGGCTCCTTCATTCGCACCTCTTTCCTTTCTGCAAACTTCTCAAAAGTAAAAACAGAAAGGAAACAGAGAAAGTCAGTCTCATCTCAGAGAAAACAGTCTACATTATTCATCAGGGCCACACCACAGGTCCATATGATTTACAGATCCTGTAATTTAGAAGGCAAGAGAGTGGAGACTGAAAATGGAATCAAGGAAGGAGGCATTATGCTATTCTATGTTAGCAACCATAATGCTATAGAAACACTACCATAAGCAGTAGTTCTTTGTTTTGGTGTAACATGAGAGAAGATTCACTTTTACTAAACAAAAAGTTTTGCATTAATGGGAGTTTCTCATGAGAATTAAGAACTATACCCCACAAGGTATCCAAAACAAAACAAAAGTGGAGCCCACAGCATTTCATACCTGAAATATTAGAGTCAGTGTTGTTGGTTTTATGGGTGTCGCTTTCAGATTTGGGAAATTACAGGCACCGTGATAAATATTTCAGGCAGTTGATTACAATGAAAAGTAATTAACTCAGCTACAACAACAGGTGTTGTATGGGGAAATGCTGGCTTTTATCATGAAGTTGTGGGCGCATGTGCTAAGTGCATTCGTCATTTTCTCCTTTCTTTTATTCAGAGAATGCCCTGGGGAAAGTATTCCAGTGCCAGCATTTATAGGATATAATGAAACTCCATTAAATATGTATCTGACTGCTAACAACTGTGTAAAGAAAGAATAACCTAACTATGGTTATGTAAAGCTGTCCATTCAGCCGCTGGTAGTAGTAGTCCTGCCTGATCTCATTTACCCTGTAGTTAACTGCTGGCTCTGAGTTGAGGGGGTGAACTGTTATTTTTGTGTGTGTCACTTTATTTCCTTTTATAATTAGCAAAATACATGCAACAGGATTCTTTGCTTGCTTTAACTGAAATATTCAAGTCACAAAATACCTGTAAGTATGCGCATAGTTGGCCCTAAATAATGAGAAGAAAATGTAAGAAGTGCAAAATAACAGGTGCTCAGAAAGCATAGCACATGCATGGGCTGAATGTTGTTGTGCTTGCTCACTCAGAGCCTGCTCCTGACAGTCAGGCTGAGGCACAGGCTCAAGCGCTTTGTGAGGGGAGGATGCTAGAGTCACTTTCAATTCTCTTTTCCTGCAGAAGTCATCCTTGCGTAGAAAATGCCAATGGACATACAGCAACCTTTTGTTCTGCCCGTCCCAAATAATGCAAAACACATGCAGAAGCTTCACTCTTCCCCCTCCTATCTGCATTTGGAAGGAGGCAGAAGAGCTGCATGTCTGCTTTTCCTGGCTTCCTCTAGCCTGACATAACTTTCCCTGGGCTCTGAGGGTGTTGAACAGAAGGTAAAATACAGGTAAAAACCAGCAGACAAGACCACTGAGCTGCTCGTACTGGGTTGTGAGGGAAAACAACACTGGTTTCAGATACTACACACTGTCTTCTCTTCCAGACAAGACCCCCATCCTTTGCTTTTTTTGCAAGAGATGTCTTGCGTTGCCTGGGCCATTGTGTAATTAGAAATGAGTCCAGAGAAGTGATCTAGCACAGGGAATCCTCTGTGCATACAGACTCCTCACAGCCCATGGGGAGAGGCAAGCTTCTGACTCTTACAGGGCAGGAGAAACACACATAACCATCACTGGTGAGCTGCAAAGCCTCTGAAATCATTGCATTTTCTTTTCCCTTCCTTGGTTATTTCTCATTAGGACTATGCAGCAACATGGAAAAGAAAAACATTGGTATAGATTGCTGTGGCTTCCGTCTCCAATAATAAACCCCAAGGAAAAGGGCAAAGAAAATAACATTTATGATAGCAACTTGTTATTTTTCTCCAGTAGGAATAGATGTAGGGGATGTGTTTGTAAGGCGGGTTTGTTTGCCTAAATACGAACAGAGCTGTCTCTTTTAAGCCAGTTACGTGATTTATGAAGGAAAATTTTTCATCCTCTGAACAGCCATAACAGATTCCAAACATGCTCATAAAGTGTAATGTTCCTCCTGTCTGAGGCTGCGTGAGTTCAAAAGTCATCTCCCACTTGTGCAGAGATCACCATAGCCTCATAAACCGTGAATTTACGGGGAACAGGTTACATCCACTGACCTCCAGAGACAAAAGCCGAACCTGACATTGATTATTTAATATCTTGCTGACAAATGCAGCTCAGAACAACAAAATATTTCACTCCAGGCATCTTAAATGTGAGATTTTGGGTTTGGGTTGGACTTTAAAATCACAGGGTTCATTTTTTGTGATGCCTGCCACGTTACTTCTCATGATCAAATACAGATAGGAGGATGTTACCAAAAGGCATTTTCCTTATCACAAATATAAAGTGTTTCATAAAAAGCATCCAGTCACATGAAATGGCTGTGACTGCTTATGGGAGCTTCAAGAGTACACTTTGGCAGGTTGAAAAAGACAGAGCAAAGTGAGGCAGGTAGAAAAGATATTTAGGGGCAAAAGGCCCGTTGCCACTCGCAGATGTGGGTTTCAACATTAAGCGCCTATCTTAAACCTGCTACCTAAACAGCGACAAGCAGCTTGCAATCCAAGTACAAACACATTTATCTGTCAGAAGAGGCTCCTTGGGAAGACCGTGCCTTGACATCTCGAGATTGGCTGATAATTTTAATAAGGTCTGTTATCTGGCAGGGGGTTGTTTACTCCTGACATTCAGTAACACCGCGCCGGTGCGTACGTGCGCACGCACACCACACGTGTGCCGAAAACATGGTTGTTTCCTGGCACCGGGAGCCTTTCCCGTGCAGAAGTATTGCTGCGCTGACGGGGCAGAGCAGCTCTGCCTGAATGGCTCTGCCCTCCTGCGTCCCGGCAGCGCAGGTCTCGGCAGCCCTGTGCGCGGCACATACCACCGTGTCATCGGCTCCCCTGCGTGCCTAGGGCTGCCTCTGCTTGCCCGCATCCGCCAGGCTCCCCGGGAAGCTGCTCTCCCACAGGGAGGAGCGAGAAACCAAACCACAGGAAAACAGCTCCCTTTGTTTAGCTAAATCCAAACAGTCCCACCGGGAGGGAAGGGTGGATGCTTCCCAAGAAGGGCCCAGGTCTGGTGTCTCCCACGACTGGTGCTGTTTCATGCCACACTGAATAGGTCTTACGCACAGTTCTGCCCAGAGGTTTCTGCACATCACTGCATACCCCTCATAGCCAGAAAGGCTGGTGAATGTACTTGCTATTCCTCTCTCAAAAATACATACATAGAAAAGAAACCCAACATCAAGAAAACCAATTTCACTATGAAAGCAAAGTGGCTGTAACAACAGGCAAGTGCCAGGTAGCTGTTGAATATATTCCATGGTTTGAAGCTAGTAAAAGCCAAGCAATTTAACATATTTAGGGAGACCTTCCTCCCCATTTTTTTTAGAGGAAAAAGTTAAAGACTTCGGCTAGGCTCTGTTTTAGTATTATGTGTCACAATTTTGTTCACTTTTCCAATTTACCTTTGGAAAAGCCACAATCCCAAGTGGGATATCTGGCAACAGCTGGAAAAATAGCAAGGCTATTCAGCCTTGCTATTCAACAAGCATCTTCAGTTGTAGTATTTCTTGCCATACATACAAAAGTCCACCTGACTTGTCCAAATTATAAGTCACTGAAAAACTCTACTTGCAAAAATTCAAGTTGTTGACAGAGGAACTCTCTGAGCTACTAAAAGGATGCTGCATCCCCACAGTTCTAAGGACCAAATATTCCTGAAGAAATTCCCCTGCAGCTGCAGCCCTGGACAGAGGAGCTGAGGGCAAGGAGACAACACTTGCTCACACTCCTGCTTCTCAAAAAGCAGGGGGGACAGCAATAAGAACATCTGGGACAGCAGTGCAGCGGGAAAAGGGAAGCAGGTAAAGCACGGGAGAGGCTAGGCCACTGCAAGGGTGAGAGGCGGGCATGTGAAGACCTGGCAAACAGCTTTGGGCCCACAAGCCTCAACACTTCCCTGAGGGAGGCAATAATTTCTGAACCTTAAGAGACTTTTGAGAATGGACTTTGAACCATCAGTAACAACAGCTTGAAACCTAACTACTGCTACCTGTAACCTGTTAGCTCAAGTCACAAAAGGATCTAGTCCTGTTGATGACCAACACAGATGTCAATATGAAGACACAACAGAAACTCTAGTTACTAATAACTTCAAAAAATTAAACACAGAAATCACAATAAAGGCAGTTGAACATCACAGCCCAAAAGTTCAGGAAATACTAGAGCTGAAGTTGCTGTTACAAACATAATGCAAATATCTCTAGTTATATTAACATGGACTGTTTTCTTTTTTTCTTCTATAGAATAATTGCTTCATTTAATGTATCTGGGGGCAAATCAGGATTGTGTAGCAAGAAAGGCTGATGCCTGTCTCAAGGGTTGCAGAAATCACAAGTGGTCTAGAGAGCAGTCAAGGGGTGGCAGAGTGGCCTTGCATTTAGAGCAAGCACCAGAGAGAGCCCTCCCTGGACTGTAGATGTGTCCTTTGCTATAGACATGCTTAACACTGGTGGGCAAGGAACGTGGCCACGTTCTTCACAGGTGGGATGTGATTTCTATCCCTCTTGGAAAACCCTACTTCCGAAAAGCTGGAACTGAAGCAACGATAACAGTGATGCCTGCTACAGGATCTTGGTTAGTCCAGACTTTAGGCACAGCCTCATTATTTCTCTTCTGGAGTGCATCCCCTGAGAAACCCCAAACACCCCATCTTGCTGCCTTATCCCAAAGAGTAGTCTTAGAGCTAAACTAGTACCTGTGAAGCACTCAAGACTGAAAAAGATCCCTGCAAAAGAAATAAAAATAGCTGCTTTATGTACAGAGCAGGAGAGAAACTGCATACAGTAAGGTAAGGGGCCAACTGAGCCATGTATTCAGTAGGTCAGTATATACTCTCACAACAGCAGTTACCCAGCAAATTAACCAATTAACCAATAGTAACATTTTGTGCAGAAGAATAATACCCCATGCTCATGTAAATAAGACTAAAAAATCTCACAAGCATTTAAAGACACTAAAATCAGCCTTAGGAAGTCAGTTTTTGTGACAAAAATTACCCTGGCATCCCATAACTATCGAAATATTTGTCTTCCCAACTTTAACATTGTCTATAAAATACATCATAGATGGTTACTTTTTTGTACATAACTGAGTGTGCAGAGGGATGCTCAGCTCCCGTACACAGGGGTTACATGGCTTTTGGGAACCGACTGCTGCGAGCCTGCAGAACACACAGCTTTGTTTTCAGAGTGGTTTTAGACATGAATTTAACTCTAGAGAGACCCCTTTTGGGTTGCTTTTAACTAATTGGATGTAAAAGAAAAATCAGATCACTTCCTCTGGCTTAGGTTTTATTTTTTATTATTTAGAAAAAAAGAACAAACAAAAAATAAATAAACTGACAAGCAATTCTTTTGTGATACAGACTCTAATTAAAGCCTCACTTTAGCTAGGCAGGAGGCACAGAATTTGTGGTACAAGCTGTCAAGAGATGCTGAAAGTGCGGGCAAAATAAAGGTTTGAGGGAGTCTATCTGCAGTATTATTTACAGACAGGACAGCTGTGCCGGTGACTAAAGTGAAACACCCTGGCTAAATATAATCTGAAGCCAGAGATAAGTAAGTGTTTCAAAGCTGCGTCCCTACAAGAGGCACATGTTTAGCTTTTCATGCATCACAATGGATGTCCCACATGAACTTTTTTCTTCTTCAGGTTTCCTTCAGCCCCCGACTGTCCCTGTCACCCTGTGCCAGATGGGAAGTGAGAGCTAAGCCGATCCACCTCTTTGTGGTGGAAACCCCCCGAGCTTCGGCTACAGGTTACTGAAGCCTTCATGAAAAATTCAGAGCTGGTATAACAAGCTTGCTGAAAGTAAAATGCGTGTCACATTATCCACCCTTCCTTTTTGCTAGCGCTGAACTATCATCACGAAGAGGTAGAAAACATGCCTATAACAAACTTGCACAGGAATATAGATGCAAAACCAAGCATTAAACATTCTTGTTTTCATGTTTTTATTTTAGTGCTAAAGTTAATACAGTGTATAAACTAAGGAGGAATAAAAGAGCACAGAAAATTGATTTATAGAGACACATGGAGACACAGACACTGAAAACTGCTAAATGCTAAAAAGATTGGGATGTGGAAGTATTTTGATCAGCTTTCTCAGTAGCTAAGCCCTTGTTGTCATGCATTAGATGTCATTTATGAGTGGTATACATATACCACTCAAATTTTTGAAACCATTTCAGATGCTAAATACAGTGCCTTTTAAAGGTGCTGTAAGAAATCAAGCAAAACAGTGGAAGGCAGAATGGCCTGAGTAGAAGCCAGCTTTGTCATTTGGCCCAACCTTCCTATTTGTGCTTTTACCCTGCAAGTGCGAAGGGACAGAAGCTCCCAGTGCTTACTGTGGCAACTGTGAGAGCTCATCCCTGCTGTCCGACACAAGGAATACTTGAGATGGTCTACAAAAGCAATCTAAATGCAGAATATGGCTCTGTTAATCACCCCCCAGGGAGTTTGCTTATTGTCTAGATAAAAATCATTAAACAAAACCAAAAGTGGTGGATAAACCAAGGGGAAGCGATATAGGGACAGATCTGGTTCAGATGAACAAGGACTGTGTAGGACATTGCTTCTTTCCTGAGCAAGGCTCCAACTTCCAAGATTTTGTTCCATATCCATTCATCACTCGATGATAGTTTTTACCAATTTAAAGTGCAAGCATGTTTCTAGGTGTTCCTTCATAAGGTGGGGAAGAAAGCCAAATGCAATGTATTCCCCACATGCCAGCTCTGACTCTGCCTGCCAGGAGAGACCCACAACAAGCACACACCCAACTCGCAATGGAGAAAGCAGTAGAGTACCAACTCTGGTCTTCTGAAGAAAATACAACTCCTCAAAGATGCAGTTTGTCCTTTACATGTGAAAATCCCATACGGGTGAAGTGTGGGCAGAGAAATCTCCATGATCTTAACACCTGGCTGAAATCAGTGCTTCTTTCAGCTCTGGTGCCAACATGCACAGTTCATTTCAGGTCACAAACACTTATTCATGGGGCTCATGCACACTTCAGAGCTCTTGCAGTGATCACAGACTCTATTCAGCTGTTTCAGAAGCATTATCAAGCTACCATGATTACAGGCAAAGCAAAACCCTTACAGCCGCTACATAACTTGATTCCTGATTCTCAGAAAGTAGCGTTAGTAACAACTGATTGTTTAAACAGAAATCACATTATTGCAGCAGAGAGGAGTATTCTCCATGGAGCTTTAACATTGGGCAGGGCTTGACCCAAGTATGATGGAGATACAGGGAAAATTTAGCATCATACGCAGACTATGCAACTTCCTACAGCACCAGTACTCTCTTTACAAATAAAGCTTGGGTCATGACTTGCTGATATCCTGTTGATCTGAAATGGCATGGGTAATCAAATAGGTTAGAAAGAGAAGGAAACATGGTTGCAATATGGCAAGACCTTCTTGTTATTGAAAATGCTACAAAACCACTGAACATTTGATATCACTTGAACTCGGGGTCTATGTGTCACCTTATGAAACAGCTTCCAGAACATGGTCCTCTGGGGCCAGGAGTTGTATGGTGTAGTTCAGGAGCATGCTCCAACTGTTCAAGCCCTCTTCTCCTTGAAGCATTATGGAAATGATCTTCACTTCTCACATCACCCTCTACTATGTTGGTTTATGCTTTTCTGGCCATTAGATGAAAAAGAAAACCACCACCAGGGAGAATAAAGCAAGTCTTCAAGACATTTTATGTGTTGTCCCCTGCTGTGTCTGCAGTCCACCTGCCAGGGGTGTACAGATGTTGAGCAGAGCCTTCTCTTGGGCATGTGGGATGGTAGGAGCCAGGGTGGAGGGGACCCTTCTTCCATACCATCCCAATTAATTCCGTTCAGGATCCATCACAGCAGAGGGGAGGGACCTGAGAAGAAGCTGTTTCAGCTACATGATGCTCCCAGCTTTTGCGGCCTGGGGAAGCAGATGCTCAGTGGGAAGGAGTCACAGGGAAGGCTGGGCATCAGGAGCCAGTGGATTTCAGTAGCTCCATGTAAGACACGGGACATGAGCATGCAAAATATAGCATACCCCAGCTTCACAGCAGCATCGACCTCTCTTGTCCCTCTTTTCCCTGGTGAAAATAAATGTGGGTGCGCAGGCCAGAATGCATGGTCAGGGAGCATGGTGCTCCCCAGCCATCTGGGCAGAGGGTCATTCTACAGAGCTCCCCTACCTCCTGCACAGGAAACAGCACTCCTCTGACCTGACAGCTTGCCTCGGCCAAGCCAGGACCCAGTGTACAGCAGCAGCCCTAGTAGGTAGTCCAAATATAATCGCCCTAGCAGTTAAATTGTGCATGAGAAAACAGATTCCTGGAAGGCATCTCACTTCTCATACAGGCAGCAAGTGTCACTCCATGCCATTTATAGCAGTTACTTTTTCCTAGAAAAACAGACCTTTGCCTTTATTAAATAGCATTTTGATTATGGTATAATTACGTGCTTGCTTGGAGAATTTCGGCAAGAGTTTTCAGGCTAAAGAGTAGCTTGTGCAGATGTAATGTGATGTCTACACACGTTTCTTGCTTTTCCAATTCCTACTTGCTGAGAAAACTTCAACATAATCATTTCTGCATGAATACTCACTGATAGGATGCCAGATAAGACTGATATGTACACAAGCTACTGGTAGCACATAAGTAGTCTCAGGCACACTGGAAAGAAAACCACAAGGACTAGAAACTCACATGATCACATTGGTTTTTCTACTCACTACTTCCTCCTCTTGCCAAACTCAGACTTTAAAAAAAGGAAATAATAGTAATAATAAAAAATAAGTAAAATCCTAAGCAGTTTTTGCCCTAACCGGCTGAGATTTGTGACATAGTTTTACTCAAACTTGAGGTAAAAAAATGTTTGCAATTGTTTCCCTAAGTAATGTATTTTCTCTTGAGTTTTTGGTAAGACTCTGGCTTTTGAAGTCATATTCATCATATCCAACTCTGTCATCAAATACTGGCACAATTACCGTAATGAAAATGATTAATAATTCACTGGTGTTTTCTTTTGCGGTATAGGAAGACTTGTGACAGTTATTCATAACATTCAGGTTTGTTTGCTAAGGATTTTTTCCTTATTTTCCTCTATCTCTATTATCTTACAACCTAATCCTTTACCTACCTGTCCTGGCTGCTTTTACACTCCCTCATTGTTTACAAAATGAATAATTAATGGCTGATAACCTGCAGCCAAATCCCTCCCACCCTATTTCTCCTGCGTAGTCTATGCCATTTTCTAGTTTATTCCAGCAGCTTGGTTTACAGGACTTGATATCACTTACATGTCTGAAATAAAGAAATGGGAGAAAATAAAAGTGTAGCAAGGTGAGAGTTCATGCTACCATGAGGTATATTACTTATTTGCAGGTCATTTTTGTAGCATTTCTCATATAGGAAAATTCAGTATGCCTAGCCTTATCTTTATAAAGTACTGCAAAAATGCACAGACCATCTAGAGCAGCATGAAAATCACTGCAAATGCCTTGACCAGTTTCTGACACACTTCTCCCATTTTCGAGTACCAGCCTATGTCATCCCTGTCTCTCAGGGTGTCTTCCAAGCATCCAGAAATGCCACTTGAATTCCCTACCTCTCGTGGCTCAGCAAAACACTCTCACCCACTTATCACTTGTATTATTATATTTTGACAGCCAATGCACAAGTGTCAAAAAATGATCTTTGCCCCAACCAGCAAGTGACAACTTACAAGAGTCTATGAAGCAGAGCCATCTCACGGGCACTCACAGCCCTCCATGCAGGGACAAGCTTCCGCTTCCCTGCACAGCAACAAAAGCTGGGTCAGGGGATGCTCATTTTGACTTCCCTGTGATGGCCCCGACTTCTAAAGACTCATTTTTAATTTAATTTTCCAGCTCAGCATCTAAACCAAGACCTGGCCTCCTCCTTGCTCCCATTGCTTTGTGCTAGCAGCCATTTTGGGACACTGGCGCCCACGTTCTGGCTCTCGGCTTGCCCTAGGTGTGTTCCTCATCACCTGCACAAGGAAGCTGAAGCTGCCCAAACTGCAGATGAACATTAAAAGCAAACAACAACAAAAAGTACACATGGTCCAGACTAAGCATGCCATGAAATTCAAATATTGGGCATCCATTTTGCTTTTTCAAGCTGAAGTTGCATACATTTCTTTTGGCTTCAAAGAGGCACCAAAACTTTGGCTACAAGCTGTAACCAGGAGCATTCAGGCACTGCACTAGCAATGAATGCACATCAGCCTCATTTAAACCAACTGAAGTGGGCTTTTGCCTATCGAGTAGTGCTGATGAACTCCATACTGTTCACACAACACCCATCCAGTTAGGATTTTATAAGCCAAAACAGCAAAGCATGTGTTGCTGGTTTTGTTGATGGTTAAAAAAGTTAAAATGTTAAAAAGTTAAGATGACACATTTCTACAGTTCACCTGCTGATATATATCATGCAAACAACTACAAAGCCCATTCAAATTGCTTATATATATATAAATGCATCACATACTGTAACCTTACTGACAAAAAGAACATGATTATAAACCTAACAAGTGAAAAGCAAAACATGAAGCTAATAATTATTAAAATGCATGCAAATCATAAGAACTGTTAATTTTGAGTATACACTTTCCATGGGAAAGCCAAATTCATGCCCACTGACAAATAATAGAAGACTTTTGCTTACAATTAATTTGGGACCTGATTGTCTGTGATGCCCTTAGCAGAGGGCAGAATCAGACTTGTGAGTATTAGCAGCACCTGCACTAACACAGTCGGCTGGTGGTAAATCCTCTGCCTTTCAAGAGAAGGAAATCAGTCAAGCTGCCTGGAAGATCAATGCTTGGAGACTTGATTTTGTTCCAGCGCCCATTCACTGGAAACTCAGAGACATGGTTTGCAACCTCAGAGCTTCAGAAATGAAATCTGTTTTGCGTGATGCCTGTGCAAAGAGAGAAATTGCAGCTTCTGATGGCAGCTGCCCTGCAGAGTCCCAGACTCTGAGCAAATCATGCTACATCCAGACACTGCCACTACTTCAAATCACTATACTCTCAGGCTCCCTCAAGATAATCCAAGACCCCCAAATCATCTCCTGTGCTATTTCTGACACTTTTGCTGTGCTGGGTCAATGATGGTCCTGACACTGGGGGCTTCCGCTGCAGCCATACACAATGGAAGGCCTAAGTCCTTCTTTATCACAGCTGACTTCTGAGGGCAGAGGACCTTCAAGCCTCAGTACCTTTAACAGAGCTACAGGTTCCTGGAAGCTTGCAAAATCTGTCTACATCTCAAGAAAAGTTACTTTAGCCCAGGAGGTTTTCTGCAAATAGTTCACAAAACACATCACAAAGCAACATTTTTTCCCCCACAAAGTGATTTAATTTTTAAAAATAGTTTTATTGTTCAAAGTTAGAAATTAAATAGAAGGGCACTTGAGAAGGTTACCAGGGCAAGAGAGTCAAAGAGATGAAGAGTGGCCAGTGGGACCCAAGCATCTGACACTGTGTTCTGGATACCACCAGCCAAAATACTATTACTGGGGTCTCACTAGGAGGCAACACCTAACTTCTGACCTTTTCTGCTTTCAGAGACTAGCATGCAGTGGTAGGATGTTTAACTGTGAGTAGTCAGGAGGCACTGGCTTATTCCTGGCTGTATCACAGAGCTTAGACAAGCACCTCTGAATTGGGTCCTCCATATCCAAAATGAAGATGTTAATTCCAAACATAACTCAGCAGGATACTTAGGCTTGCTTCATCCAAGTACATAATAGGAGTTGTAATTTTTGGATGACAAATGCTATGAAATACAAGAAAAGTTTAAAGAAAATAGGGTTGATCCCTGTTGAGATGAAAAGAACAGTAAGAAGGTAGAAAGCTCCCTGCAGCAACGGGTGAAGTAAACGGACCAATGAAAGATGGCATAGGTATATGGCAGATAAAGAAAACCTGAACACTTTTTAAAGGAAAATATTAGGAAACACATGAAAATTTAAGATGAGGCATGAGGACATAAACAGAGTCCAAACATTTCAGAGTTACCCCATTCCAACTACGTAACTACCAACTAACTAACTATCAGACTACTGCATGAAATGAAAGGGCAAGAAAGGAGGCTTTTAGAAGGATTTCAGAATAAGCAACTTTATGTCAGTCCAAATCCCACATTCTGAGTTAAAAATAAGGAAGAGAGACACTGGGGAAAGAGAAAGCAGTAATACCATCATTATGACAATATAATAAACCAAAAAGTCGTATTTATCTTAAGCTACCAATCAGACTGTTTTAATAGGAAAATCTTGCACCTAAGAAAACACATTGTTGTTTCATTTTGAATTAAATCCAACAGTGAAACCTTTATCTTCTTTGCATCAAAAAACTAAATACTGACAAAACAAATGAGAAATTTAATGCTCTAATTCTCTCAAGAGACTTCTATAAAAGGATTTTTAGACTCAGCACTTAAACAATTCCCACTCATAAGACCAGAAACATAAAAAGACATTTTGAAAAGTTATATTCACCTTTGTGTTTTATGCAAGGTTTATGGCTTTTATGTATTCACACTATTGACAAATTATCTGAAAACCAAAAGTAACCTATTAAGAAACTATTTTTTTTCCCTGTTCAGTGATGCAAGTTCTACACAAAGCTTCAAAAGGAAGTTCTTTCCGTGTGTTTTATTTCAGCCATAAAATACGGGTTATGGTGCCACCGAAATGCTACAAGACGTTTATGCTGCGCTCATATGGCTTTATGCCACCTGGCCAAGAGACGTTAATAAGGCAGTCAGGCACACACCCTGTCGTGTGCACTCAGGTTTTATTGCTCCTTTAGAAAACATCGTTTCCATTTTGAAATGGAACAGATCTAACGCCAACTAACTATCCCAACTTGGATGAAAATTAGGTGGCTAAACTCACAGCCAAAGAAACCTGAACACCAACTCCCTATGCAGGAAAAATATTTAGCCGATTCATTGACTTCCATTGTCACACTGCACCTCCCGGTTACAAGCAGGACTAAACCTTTCAGTGCTATCGATAGCAAGTGAAACTGCTCTTCAGTTACCAAATTTATCACCTTTTCTTAGAAAGCAACTACCACCTCTTTTCAGGCTGAAAAATAGCATGCACACACACATGCAGCTACATGAGTCTTCAAAACAGGCCCAGCAACATGCTGGGCTTGGTACTACACAGCAGACTCTGCCTACCGTCCCAGTCCCCATCCGCTGACTGAATAGGTATTTATTTGTGCAGGGGGCTTTTGAAACACCCCTTATGGCTCTACAGCAAAGGGCAAACACCCATCATTCTGAATCCCTCTAGTAGAAGATTCACACAGAGCTGTAGTAGCAGTCCTTGCCCTTTTGATGGGCAGTTCCCATGCCAGAAGAAATTGCTATGCTGGCAAATTACCAGTTGTGTCTGCTACAGAAACAGGAAGGACGTATGTTTCTAAGCAAAGGAGATGAACTTTCCTATTTTACTTTCTTCTTCTTTTAAGCAGGGATCTGTCCCACATGACCCAACCAACAGAAATGCCCCTGGAAATAAGTACTTTGATCCTGAAATGAAAGTATGAATCTAGCAAGGGGTCTATTTCTATTATAAGGGGAGAGATGTGGTTTATGACCTGGAAGATCATCAAGTTTTCAGAAACCTAAATGGCAAAGATTAACTTTTACAAGGTTCTCTCAAAACACACCACAAGTTTGCGTTTGTGCAGTGTGACAGAGACCTTCAAGGCACTGAGCCCATCAGTTCACCTGCTCTAATTTCTTTCAGATACATTCATACATGAAGTGCATAAATCATTACAATTCATTCAAAGTCAGGACTTACCACCCCTATTCAACTGACCACATTAGAGTCCTAAATGAGAGACCTGTACAACTCCAGCTAAAACATACACACCTTTGTGTGAGCAGGACTTTGCTGGCCCTAAAGCTGCCCACATAAAATCACCAAAGCTAGAAATATATACAGAATCTTCAAGCATCAACATGGAACATGCTGTTTTAACAGTGTTAACTGTTTTAACAGTGCTCTGTAACATCAACAAGGGCTTTCCCTTTGTGCATGGGATCCTCATATTAATTATGTTGGATCGCTTGTTTTAGTTCAGTTTATGGGCACATCCTGTGCACTCCTGCACAGTTGAGTAATCCCATTCAATTCCAAAGGCTTATTTATGAGCATAAAGATGACTTACAGTAATAAAGACCTACACCCTTATCGTTCCAGCTCTTACCTGCTTACAAGAGAATGTGGTCATAGTACAAACAACAAAAATAAAATAGATTCCATTTTCAGCCATGCCTGAGCAAAGCAAAACTACACAGAGAAGGATAAACAAGGATCCTCCCTCAGCTTCCAATTCCTGCACTGGTGCAAGGCGAGAGAAGGAAACTGGAACTACAGTTCCTGGAAAGATGAAAAGTTCTTGTTTCACTGTGGATCCAAGACACATACTTCTGTTACTGTTTATTTCATGGGAAAGAAACAGCTACTTTCCAATGTCATATCTGTGGGGTTTGGGGTGCATTTTTTAATGCTATGAGTATTTCAGATTCAAACTGATTATAGTTCTGCAGGAACTGGGGTTTTTAATCTTTATTTTTACTGTATTTTGGTTTTATTTCAGCCAGCAATAAGCCTCCATGTCTCCATCTTACTTCTTTTCCCCACACAATTTACCAATCTGCTACAGAGTTTTTCATCCTGTTTGCTTCTCAGAGAGAGACCCTGCCACAGCAGAGGACAGGTTGGCATCTTGGAGGCAAAGCTAACTCAGAAGGAAACAGATCTTCTCCTGCCAGCCACAAACTATTGGGATTCTCCCTACTCAGAGGCAATTCAGGGAGAGGCACCTGCCAGTATAAATCTACTTGGGCTGTGTAAACAGAGAGAAGGACCAGAGACTATGAGCTCCGGAGAGAGATTGCTTCCTCGTGTTAAACTAAGCTAATAAATAAGTTCTTAAAAGACCAAGACCTAAAATGTTGAGAACTTCAAAGAAGGATCAAGTTATGCAAAAACTGTGGGTGATATTTGGGGCAAAAAATTTACTTTGCATTGGTCAGTTGCATCCTTCATTGAGGCTTCAGAGACTGATGAGAAAAGGAGGAAGAGTGGAAAGGCCATGAGTGTAGCTCCATAGCTTACCCCTGCCGGTGCAGTGTGGCATGCCAGAGCTAGACATGGAGACACTGAAACAGTCTGTCCCTTGATTTGTGCCACCTGCTCATGTCTCCTAACTGAACTTAGGAGAGCTGCTGTGTCATATCAGCTAGCAGATTGAGGCAAAGAAGAGCAAAGAGAAACTTCCAGTGATTTCAAATACATGCTCCTCTTTTTAGTCTGAGGTATGTGCACTGAATTTTATCTTGACACATTGGGTCTGTCAGCTCTGTACTTTGAAAATATGGCTCATGCCACACACAAATAATTACTTACTACAGTCACCAGTCCTGCCCAGTCCTTGTATCTCTCATGTATATGCCAAAGATCATCCACTCAGCAACACAAAGGATTTACTCTGACATGGTACTTTTTTTTGAATGAACAGTACTGTTAAATTAAATCACCAAACCACAGATCTCTCGATGGGCAGCATTCCTGAAGACTCAACAGTCTTAAGATTGATTCTTAGGACAGTATGGTAAGAATTTTTTCTCTGTACATTTCATTCTGAGCATTTTTCTTCAATATTTTGTTTCCATTAAAGCTCATAAATTGAGATTGGATCAATATTGTCTGTTTTCAGTTATATCATAAAGAAAATCATCTTGCACAGTTTATACAAAAAAGAATCTGTAGACCCCAGAAGAAATCACTACTGTATCACCTGTGTAATGAACCAAGCTTCACATTTCACATATTACTCTGGTCTTACGGCTATGGATGCTATGTAGATTAAAGCATACACACTGCATTAAGCAGGGCAGCGTGAAAAGGTTTTTGCTGGGGTGTTTTGGTGGAGATTTTTGTAGGGGTTGGTATTAGCAGGAAGGGACTAAACTGAGGGAACAAAACTGGAGTCAGTCAAGGATAAATGGAGGAAAGGAGGGAGGAAAGGGAAGGAGGGAAGAAAGGAAAGGCACCACAACCCCACAAAGGGTCTCTGGAGCCGCAGCACGGGAGCATGGAGCATGGTAGCAGGGGAGCTACCATGGACAGAGCCCGCCTCACGGCCCGGCGGTGGCGGCGGAGGGGAACGGAGACCGGGACAAGGACCGACTGGAGCCATCCCAGTGGTGCTTAGGTGGCGGCCCCGGGCAGAGCAGCCGCTGCAGGAAACATCCCTTCGTGCAAAGGCTCCAGTGGCGCTGCCACCGGCGTCCGTACCGGGAAGCGGAGCTCCAGCCCCGGGCGGCAGCGGGGACCCGGAAGGCGCTGCCCCTAAAGATCCTAAGCCCCCCAGCCAGGCTTCCCGCTGGCGCTGCTGCTGCTGGTCCGGGGCATCCTTCGGAACACCTGCCTCGGAGCGGTTATCGCGGCAGTTATTATTAGGCGGGCGCAAGAGCAGTGAAGTTCAGTTGCCATAAAACGTTAATGATAAAAAAGAAGTTTATTGCAGGGTGTGTAAACCTAAAAATTTAAGTTAATCTAAAGAGCAACTAATAGGCAACTTCAAAGGTTATTTTGTTAAACATCACTGAGTCCTACTATTTACAATACAAAAGCTTAGTTAAATACAGTTTTGTTTGGGCAAACTATTCTTCCTGCAGATTGATTCTGTGGAAAAGGAAACGGTGACTCCTCACAAGTTTACATTTTGGGCACACTGACCCATCAACACAGCAATTTCCTAGCACCGATTTTGTAACCTAGTATTTCCGAAGGATGGTCGCCATTAACACCTATTTTTCCCAGATAATGCGATGCTGAAGGGGAATCTCAAACAGCAAAAGAAAAGCTGAAACGGATCTGCTGACACTACACGTCTTCCAATAACTTTTCAAAAAGCCACTAAAGTAGAGCTGGTTGGTATCTTTAAACCGCTTAGTAGGGGCCAGATGCTGACACGTCATAGAAATAAGTTAAGTATCATCAAAAACTGAAACTGAAGTCGGAGGTAGAAATGAAAATATTTAAAGCTGATGAAGGTATCTGATGCTGCCCATTAGTAAAATAAAACGATTCTTGCTCCAACTGAAGATTTTTCTGAGAGAATCCATTTAATTGTCAGAACCACATTGCTTCATCTTACCATTCTGAGGAAATGCAGACTGAGGCTGATGTGTAAGAAGGGCACAGCATCACTCGGAATTGCCCCTGTAATTTTTCCTGTCAGTCAGAGACACCTCGACTTGATGGCTTGCATTTACATTTCTCAAATTTTAGGTTTCAAAAACCAAAGGATCCATTAAAAAAAAAAAAAAATCAACACTGGTAATGTGATGGGTGGTTTTTATTTAAATAAACAAATTTAAGAGCTGCCAAGGAAGACAACCAGCTATTTGTTCCCAGTATTTCCTGTGAACTCCGAAGGTCTCACCTGCCAGCCCTCTGCACATACCATGATGCTGCCCCACCATCTATTTCAGGAACCTCCACCTACATCAACTCCACAAATGTTGTCAAGATGTGCAGGTATTATAAATACAACTGCAAAACACACCCAGAGGTATCACTTCAGTAGTCACGTGAGTAAGAGCTAAACCCCTCTGAACGTTCAGCCACTTTTGAAAATGAAAAGCCTGGCTTTAGACACTAATGTTTAATTTTTCTTATTTCCACTTTTGGGAATAGCTTTTCTTGCTCCTTGTTTTAGGAACGCTTACAATTATGACCACAGATTCTCTACGGTAATTTTTGACCCACTGTTTTCAGTTGGGCTAGGATGATTCTCTTCTATTTACTCTTCTGGATTATTTGGAAAACAAAAGGAAACCAAAGATAGAAGTATTCTCCAGGGATACATAGGGCTTAGTGCCCCCCTACACACACCCCTGTAGCTTCATAGCCACACACAGGTACAGCCAGGGACCCTCCAGCACTGGGGAGATTGTTCTTGGTGGCTGCCACCATAAGCTCCAGCTGCAGAGGTGTTGCAGATGCAGCCCTAGGAATACCTGTGGCTACACCCTGGGGTATCACCCAAGCCTCACAGCCACACAATGCGAGTATGTGGCAGCACTAGAGCTCCCTAGCATGCTGCCAGCTCCTCATAACAGCTTAAATCACACCAGACCATGACCCAGCCCCTGGAGCAGCCCAGACCTGCAGGCCAAGGTTATGAAATTGCCATTAAAACCACAGCACAGAGTCCTCACAGCCCTAAAGGAGACCAGCTGAGAAATGGGGTCATTGCAGTGATACCTACCAGCCTTTGCAGGAGCAGCTAACAAAACCAATTAAAATTGCCTTTCCTTAAAATATGCATCACTCCTGCAGCCTCAGCTTTGAATGATGGTTACTCCAGTTCCCTGTGGGTGTCAGGGATAGAGTCAACAGTCACAGGCGGCAGCAGCCAAATGAAGCAATCCCGTTACTTGCTAGCCCCAAAGTTACAGCCAGTAATGCTTCTGAGCTTTCACTACCCTTCTTAACAGGAAATGGTAATTCAGAGCCCATGGGTGCCAATTTCCACCCTTATAGCACCAGACTTCAGTTATTCAAACCTTTTTAAACAAAATCTTTCAGGATATATTGCAATGCAGAGAGGAAATCACCTGACTACAAGGTAGGGAAGAGGGTTATTTGGATGCTTCACTAGCCAAGTAATAGAGGTATAACTGACTTCACCCAGAAGTCTTCATGACCAGAGAAAATTCATATGTAAGTCTACTGTGAGAGTATTTTTGCAAAACATTCTGATAAGTGGTGCAAGGTGACAATGCAAGCCTGACTGGATTGATCACAGCTTCACCGCAAACATCGCAACACCGGTAATTTCAGAACAACAACAGATATTCTTCCTACCTGAGAGGTGACCAAAGCTGGTGGGTATTGCATGAGCTGCACATCAGACTGTACCTTACCTTCTCACATAGACAGTAAGAAAAACTACCTCAGGCCCATACTCTCACCCACACCAGAGAGGAAGCTTGAACAGGAGCAATTTGTGCAGCCCAGTTTCAGCTGGTTCAACTCCAGGTACTCTTCATCAAACTTAACGAGGGAACAACCTATGGGTCAGAAGAATGATTATGCTGGCAGAAACCTGCACCCAGTTACCATCCTTCCAAGGTGTTGCTCAGATTTACCCTGCAACAGAAAATTCCACCTCTCCCACCATCCAACCTACCCTAAATAACAGGCTACACCTGGGACAAGGCATCTGCTCTGCATCTTGCTTCCCTGGGTGATGGCAGAGGATGACCTTATCAAGGGGTACCGTGAACCATCTCTCCACTGGTGAAAAGCCAGCCCCAAACTGAATATCTTTTGCTTTGAACAAAGTCTTGCAACTGGAAATGGTTTTGAAGTTACTGGAAGAAAGCATATGATACAACGCAGGCAGCAGTGGCACAAAGCCTGCACTTGTGCCCTGCCTTGGCCCTGGGCTCCTGCTGTCCTCAGCAAGTCAATTAATATTGCTTGGCCTCAGATTCTTCTCCACAGACAGGCTAATACCTCCCCAGGGCACTGAAGAGCAGCTTAGTGACTGAGTACTATATAAGCAGCACCTCTATCAACTTTAGTCAAGCTCTCTACTCTTTCTGTAGGGCTGAGTACATAGTACAGTCATCCTACACATCATCACGGCTTGCTAAGAGTCAGCATTTTAGGGGACCTTCATATAACACTGGCCCTTAGTTCAGTTCATTAGTACTTGCATGAGAAAAATAATAACAAAAGAGTATGTGACACATTAAAGTGATACTTTTGCCCACAGCAACGGAAATCCAAAGAAATCCCGCTGTACGGAAGTACTTATCCTGCTTTCCACTACTTTTTTTAAGATGGAGTGCAGAAGGGCCCTGCTCCCACTGATGGGGATCCATCCCTGCTCCCCCAGCTCCCAGCTCTTGCCCTGGGGCAGCCTCATCCCGCTTCAATGCAAACCAGCGGCATGCCAGCTGGAAGTCCCCCTGCAAAACACTTGGGCAAAAGGACTGGCCTTTCTATTGTAAAAAATAGAGTAATGCACGACCACACAGACCCTTTTTTAAAAAGGGGGCTTTAGATAAAAGGTGTTGCAGGACACGTTACCGCGCACGGCTCTTTCAGAAGCTGGGCTAGAGGATTTGATAAAGAACTAACTAAATAGAAAAGCCGGCCTCCTCGCACTGCTCGCAAGGAGAAGCGGTGGCTGCCCCTGCCCGGTGCCAGGGGAGAGGCGGGAGGCCGGGGCGTAGCTGCTGGCCGCGGATGCCGCCGCGGAGCCGGGAGGAGCAGGATCCCTTCTCGGGCAGGATGAAAATATTGACAGTAGATAAGCGGGTGCAGGTGAAGAGCTGAGTACACGGCGATGGCTCCTGTACAGGTCCCTGAGCATTTGCTGTGGGGTTTTATAGCAAGCAGGTGATATCACTAAACGGCCTGAGGCTTGTTTCAAAAGTGTCCCTTGAACCAGAAATCTTTACACCTGGGAGGGGGGCGTGCGGTAGTGATGTGTTTCGCCAGTGCATCTGCCTCCCGGCTTGGCAGTGCCAGTTCAGATACTCGGACAGTGAAACGCTTTGCCCGGAGCTCCGATGGGTCGCTTTTGGGATGCATCCCCGAGGGTTCCCGGGGACTGGGAGCAGGCTGCGCCTGCACGGATCAGCCCCTGGTGGGGTACAGGGACCGGGCACCCCACGGGCGGGGTAAAGCCAGCACAGTTGTTATCGGCAGTGATGGCGGGGTCCCGCAGCTCCGGGGAGCCCGTCGAGAGGGATTCCTCCTTCACCTCCGGGCAAGGGCATGTGTGATGCGCTGCTCGCTTGCCATCCTTTGCACCTCTTGCTTCTGCCTCTGGATAAAAAAGTGCGTTGCTGAGCATTGGTTGGAAACGAAAAAAACCCACCCAAACCTAAAGAACTCGAAACATAAAAATATTAGCGGGTAGATGGAGGTGAAATGATACGTGCGGGGCCGGTGGGATCGAGGGCTTTTGCTTGCCTCAAACTGATCTTTCGAACACCGTGCCGGTGGGCTGGGTGTCTTGTTTCAGGGAGTCACGTACCGTTTAAGAGGCACTTTCACAAGTTCGCGGTGAGGCGACGAGGCATTAAAAGCTGCTCGCTCGGGAGGAAAACGCGCAGCGGCAGCGCTTGGGGAAAAGGTTAACCCGCTGGCTGCCCTGCCTGTG
>JANHGB010054730.1:2780-18018 GCA_026283785.1 Coracopsis vasa
CAACTGTAAAGATGACATAGATTAAGGGATTGTAACCAGGTTCTATGGAAATATTTGTTCTTCCTTGTGAGAATATAAGTCCATCCTGCCTATCACAGATGTAAATAGCAGTTAGAGGTGACTAAATTTATAGGTTCCTGGAGGAAATGTCTGATTAATTCATATTTCTAACACAGATGGAAGATGTACACTTATTAGATGGGATCAAGGTGCTTGCCTGCTAACAGCAAGATTCTGTCTTTGGCATTAGTAAGGATTTTTCTGTTTCAACTATTTATATTCATATATTACAGAAGGTAAAAATAATGCTTTTGAGTGTAAGATGCAACAATAACTTGCAGAGAGCAAGGAAAAGAAACCAAGTACGACTTTGCCCTACAATGTGGAATGGAAAATGTTGTATTAGCAACAGAGAAACAGTAGACAAAGAGCAGATATGTGAATAGACTTGGTAACAAATGTGGGTAGGAGATTGCAGGTGTGTTGTTACTTCTTTTTCAGACCAAGAAAAGCATGCAAAAAAAATGCCTAAATGCTATGATTAGCAACAATGAGAATGAAAATATCTCATATTAAATGCTAGTGTTGGAAATTAGAAAAGTACGGGCTTTGACTCCCAAAATAGTTACGAAGCAAGCATGCTGCTGTCTAACAAGGTCATTCAACCAACCTAAGATCCAAGCCATCCTTCAGAAATGTCTATCAATGTGTATTAACTATAAAAGCATTCTAACATGGTTGTGTTCCAACCTGGAAGGTTCATTTTAATGCCGTAATTAGATTAGATGCATACTGAACTCTTCACTCAGTCCTTCTCTAGAGGGAGCTGATGACAAAGCTCTTGTCTTTGCTGATGACAGAGCTATTGTTGTTTTCATCCTAGGATCTTCAGATATATCCTACTCATTTTCTGCAGTCTGCACTTGTAGTGCTGTAATTGAGATGTCATCTTTGAAATACATGAAATCTCACTGGTTCTGTGGAACAGAATGTACGCACCCTATCTTGTCCTTTATTATTCTGTCATTTAGTTGATAATGCTAAATGGAATAAACTGGTTTGGATTATGCGGTTATTTTGCACGTACTGATTGCAAAGAACCCAGTAAAATTGTTATGTAAATAAAACACACTTTTAGACAATAAATCATTAAACATGAAATATCACAATAATCTGAGAAAAAATCATGGTTTAAGAAAAGATGAAACAAATTCAGACTAACTGGATTTTTAAAGTAGAACAGTGGGGAAGAAAAGAACTATATCATTACATTCTTTTAAGTGTCATGCCCACTGAATACATTTGCGCATACAAAACAGAACTATTTATGAATATTGCCTGGGAACAGATTTTTAAAGTGTCACATGCCAATTAACACAGTACATGTGAACAGAAGCATAATGAATTTGAGAAGATAATATTCCCACATGCAGAAAATGTCAACAAGACCATAATCGGCAGCTATAGCATATGGTATATTGAGCACAAAAACTTGTTTATATAATCTTAAATCTCCCACTAATAAGATCTCACTTTATTAACAAAATACAAAGGAGTCTAGCTGAAGTGCCATTCAGAAGTGTGGCTTCCCTTTTGAGATTCAGGCATGTAAAGTAATTGATATGCTTTCTAATGTCAAGCTTGATATTATATAATCCAATGAGTTTGTATAGCATAAATTCTATGGAGTTTATTTCCTGATTTACTGAAGTTGCATAAAGCTGCTCACTAGCTAAAATAGATGTTGACCAAGGCATTTATGTGTGTGTGCATGTGGATACATATTTCTGAGCTCAGTATCTGAAATTGCAAGAAGCAGTGCCTTCAAAAACAAATATGCAGAGCTGAATTCATAACTCTTCTGGACTGTACTTTAGTGATAGTTTGCTCATACTAAACATAAATGACCAAAAGAATGTTTCTCCAGTGTTCTAGGGAGGGAGTTTCAGCTAGCAAAGCAGGTTCTTGAGCCAAACTATTTTTTAATTCATTTACATCTGGCTGGAAAGAGGATACAGATTTGATGGCAATGAAATATCAGTGTTACATTGAATGATCTCTCTTTGACCTTCCTTGATGATTTCAGAATGTTTCTTGTCAAAGAGAAGGTGAGCATTCCAATGGTGTCTTAAAACCTGCAACCCTATGGACAAAGAAAATAAGGAGGTAGTAGGTGGACATGAAAAAGTCAGCCTTAAAACCAGATTGTTAGCAATTTCTTCTACTTTTCTGACTCTTTTATAAATTGCTAAGAGATATGAACTTAAAACCAAGCAACTTCATTAATTATAATATTTTTCTTCTTCTAAATGGCTGAAATGAAACAAGCTTTAACCAAAACCCTGGAATGTTTCCCTCTAATTTTTCTGGAAGTTTTTGTTGAACCCTTTTCTCCCATTTTCTGTTCATCCTCTTCAAACATACTTATTAATACTATTAGTGAAGTGTATTTATTAGTTCTTATTGAAACAATGCAAGCATCACTGTAAATCACTCAGTTTCTTTCCAAAGATTCCTCTTCATGATAGGATCAGCCAAGTTAACTTTGCACATAATCCAAGAAATACGGTTCATGAAAGCGAATCCAGGATAGGCTCAGATGCATTTTATATGGATTTAAACACTGTTTAAACAAAAGTACCCTACCTCTCAAATTTGATATAAAGAGATGGATAGTGCCAGAAGATAGTGTAGATTCATTACATCTACCTCTAATGCTTAACTACGGTGTCTTTTTCTGAGTTGAGATGTCCAAAAGGCAATCAGATCTTAGAGGCTTTCAAATTTTCCTCTAGAAATGTTTATCTACCTCCACTTAATACAGAGAATCTAAAGGCTTCTTTCTTAGACTAAGCTCTTAATTTAACAATGTCAGATTGTGAAGTTAATACAAGTTGGTTGTTTGACATTCATGTTCTCCCTTTCATTCTGACAATAGCCCTCTCAGAGGATCCCTTACCTTGTGAAACTTAATTAAAAAATACCATAGCTTTCTTTTGCTCTGTGTCTGCTTTAATGTCTTTTCTAAATAAACATATTCAGAAGTATCAAAAAGACAAAGCATGTTCGGAGACTTGTTTAAAGCTATGAAGATAAGCACAGAAATACAAATTTAGGTCTACAACCAATTTTTGAATTACAACCAACCAATTTAAATTACAGCAAAAAATGTTGATGACAATCACAATGATTTCACAGACATATTTATAAAGGAAATACAGAGGACTCCAATATCCAGTTGAAATTGCAGGTAATCTGTAATTACTTTGAATTTGCCTTTTTTAAATTCATGATGAGGATAACATTGAGGTGAAGAGTATTTGAACTTTTTAAAATCTAAAATGTTTGATCCTACTGGTTTTACAGGTCATCTGATATTTCTCACAACTTCCTAACTATGTTGCATTGAGTAATTAAGAGCTGTTTAAGAAACAGCATAATTAATTTCTGTCATGGTTCCTGATAATTTTTCCAATTTTTTTTTTTTTTTTTGTAGTCCTGCATCCATATAGTAGGTGTAACACAACCTAGTTTGTGAAGACTACCTGGAAAGTATTTGAAATTATTCCAAAACAGAAAATGCTATTTTTAAGAAATGCACCTAGTCCTATATGAGCCAAAGACTTTGGCAGCTTTCATCTGGTGATTAGCTCCACCAGAATACATAAATGCCAACTTTTCTTTATGTATCCCTCACTAGACTGGGGACAATCTAGTATGTAAGTGTAAAGTTGCGTTACAGGTTAGACTCTCCCTAAGTAAAGGAAGAGCAATGATATACTTCAAACCGAAAGCTAAATGATCAAAGACTTCAGCCTGCTGATGATTAAAGTCCATATTTTCCCTGGAACAGTATCGTTGACAACCTCAGTGAGTTCTGGTGAGTCTGTTCTCCTTTGCACTTAAAAAAAATCAAAGTTAACTGGGCTGTGAAAAAGATCACACAAAGAGGGAAGCTCCACAAAGAATACTGCAGGCTCTGTTGAAATATTTAATTGTTTAATGCTCTATTTTCAGTGGAGCAGGAAATAAAATTGCTATCCCAGGGGTGTGTCTCAGGTAATTTTTTTTTTATGTTTACTTTCACTCTATGGTTCTCCATATCACAGCAGTTTATCTTCATCCTTATCATGCATATAAAATAAAAAAACCCACCAACTTTGTAACTTTGTAATAAGGATTTATTATTCAAATTTAAATGCATTAGTAACAAAACAACTCTGAATTTACACGTGAACAACCAGTTTTGGCTGATGAAACAGTGCGATAAAACAAATTATTAACAGCTGTTACAGTTGCTCTCCAAGGGCTTTTGCCTTTTCAATTAACTCTGGTTCTTTCAAAGTTTAATCATTGTGCTTTTTTTTCTCTTGTTTTCATCAAATAAAGATTTTATACAGATTTCAATATTAGCAATTTCTCTAAACTGTCTCAAGTTTTCCTTAGGAATTTTTTTTAAAAATTTCAGATACTGGCAGAAATCTCATTTCTGTGATAGTTCTGGAGGCTTAACTAAGACATTTTTATCACTGTACTTGCTTGACCTTACCATTTTCTTGTTCTTGGAGTGCTTATTTGATGGTTGAGTTCAGGTCTCTGTCCCTTTTTAGTGTCCTCTCTTGATAATAATTTGAATGCATTTTGCATGAACAGAGCCTCTCACAACTTGTGAGTGACAGTGTTCCCTTAGACTTTTTTGAGGATTTTGATGAAGCTCTTCAAAGTAGCTGGACCCTCATTGCTATGCCTAGAAGTGTGCAGTAGATTAAATTATATTGAATATTGCTAAATGTTCTTAATGTTGCAAAAATGATAACTCCAAATGCATTATATGTACTCATTATACAGTCATATGCCTTATACAGTCATATGCCTTCAAGCAGACAGGTCTCAACCTTTCTCAGCAGGCAGAGATTTTTCCATTAGATAAGGAGAAAAACTGTATGGAAGCCTCAAAGTAGTCTGTCATTCAGGACACTTTCATGAGAGGTATGGATTAAAATCTCCCTAAAGAAAACCAGATCTGAGCCCAAGACTTTCATATCAAGTGAAATTTTTAAACACTGACCAAATAGGACAGGTGTTTTGAAAAAATGTCTTGATCTTTTTCAAAAGATCCGATGCCCCAATTTTGCAACAAGTAAATGATTTCAAAAGACAGTTATACTTCCATACAGATTAATCCTTGAGTTGAGGAAGGTCCTTGTTTCAGTCCTAGGAGAAAGTATCTTAGTCCTGGAGAATGGTAGGTGTTAAAATATTCCATGCCTCAGCATATGCAAGAGATTAGCATAAACAGGTTCTTTTGACAACCCTTGTGAAGACTATTCTGAAATTCTTGAACCTCCCCAGGTTGCTAATTTAGGGCTAATATGGTAAGGTTATACTTTACCCCTGCAAGTTCATAATGACAGACTGGATCTATTTCTGACTGCACAAATCAGGACAAACGATGTAGAACTAATTAACATGTCCTAATTATTTTTAAAGCTTATGGTTCTTGACGGTTATTGGCCAACATATCCTCAAAAATAGTTATTGTAATGTAAAAAAACCTCCCGAATTTATTTCAAAAAGAATCTCAAGGATAATAGAGTCTTGATTCTATTTTAAGGTGGTACCTCTAAATGGATTAACTGTATGTGCTTACTGTATTGTTTGTCAGTTTGATTTGTCATGAAAATAATTCTCAGAGTCTAATTTATCATTTACTATGTAATAGAGATTTTTTTTTTCATGGTGAGTCTTCGGTTCTTGTGAGATCCTTCAGCCTAAAGAGATAGTTTTATTACACAAATGCCATATAATTCTCTAGAAGACTGTACATGTTGACAAAGGCAGTAAATGTTTTGCTCTTAGCTAAATTATTGTTGCCTTTTTTTTTTTTTCAGAATTTAAATACAAAGACAAAATAGATCAAAAGAAGCATAAAAGAAGAAGATTATTTTTTGGTGATATTAATAGGTTTTTTCTCTCCTCGAAGCTGGTAAGTCTGTCTTTCAGTCCACAATTGAACTTCATACTTAAATAAAAAATAAAAATCACTGGAACTGGAGAGTAGCTCTCACAACTGACATCTCTCTCAGTCTCATCACATTACAGTGGCAAGCTCCAGTCCGAATTGCTCCTAGGGACTTACCTATTCTTTTACTAAAGACTAAGACCATACATACTTAGGCTGAAAATTTGAAAGAGACTTTGCTGATCATTCTGTGCTATGAAGACTTATGAGCTTCCATGATGTGGTAGAATTAGCAAATATCTATTAACATAATACTGAGTTCTGATAATATGAGTCCAACTGTCACTTTTTTTACTAAATGTTCATAATCTTGAGTCCCTGTCTAGATTTGATTTAAAAGCTGAAGAATACACAGCAAATATCTCTGCTTCTGAAAAATATATTTGCAGGCAAGAAAGAAAGAAAAAAGAAGTGGCATAAATATTTAAGCTTAATTGTAGCTGAAATATTTATATGAAATATAAATTCATATGTATATTTGAAAAATATATATATGAATGCATCATAATGAGATGGCAAATATATTTCAAATATATTTCAGATTTAAATGTGATTTTGAGAAGATGGTCTTTCACTTCTTTTGAGAAGTTAAAGTAATTTCAGTTTATTTTGATCAATACATTCTGAACGCGGTTTTATTGCCAAACAGAAGTATCTAATTGATCAGCTGCACTGGACACCTGAATGCTTTTAGTGAATGTCTGATCACAAGTGTTCCCTTTTTACCAATAAATTTCTTTCCTATTTAAGGGTTAAGGTAAGAAGTAAAATTCCACTTTCTTGTAAATTACATTTGCTATTGCCCCTTTGTGTTATGGTGACCAGTAATACTCAAGTATGTCCTTTTAGTCACCCTCCTGAAGTGAAATCTTCGGCTCCATTAAAGATAATTGAAACTTCTCATTTTTCAAGATATTGTTACAATTTGCTAGCAAGAAAGAAAGTAGAGAAAAAGTTGCGGCACAGATCCATTACATTATCTCAGCAATTACTTATTCCTGTAACAGACAATATTTAGATGAGTGCTCAAGGAAAGGAAAAGCAATGGGAATGCATGTTACAAAAACCATCTGTCACTTGATGTATATATTCATGATGATGTGGAAGGTAGATACAATTTAACCAGTATCAATTGATCAATTCTTTATATCCCCTAAGGAATAATTGTTGTGCATATTCTATTTCATTATTTGTTTCTTACTATTGTCCATTCTTCTGAGGTAAAATTAATTGGGCCCACCCATGTAAAATACTGTTAGCTGCAGTCTTTTGAATAAAAATAATTTAGACGATATGCAAAAAGGTGAAGATAGATAGTCCAAATCTAAGCAATACCACAAAAGCCTTTTCAAAAGCTCTTTGTGTGTGGTGTGGACTAGACATATTTGTTATTATGAGTATAAGCAGGGTTAAGTTGTAAGAAGCATGATCTTATTTTAATACTAGGCCAAGTTGTTGAATTGTTTTCTTCCCAAGACAAAAAAAAAAAAAAAAAAGCCCACAAAAAAGACAACAAAAAAAAAAAGCCCAAACAAAACCCACATGGACAAGTTTGTTAATATGCTCTACACATAATGTGAGTCTTCTAAGTCACTGGAGTCTTACTTAGTAAAGGATCAATTGTTTTGATAACAATTGTTTTAAATTATATTGTCCAGCTACAGAAGTTGCAAACATGCTGGCATGGGCAATGCATTTAAAAAAAATGGCTCCACCAGTAACATTGATACCCACAAGAAAACTTCATTAGAGTAAAAGAAACGCAAGTTGCAACTTCTGAGCAATTAGCAGATTAATGGCATTATTGTCACAGTGCTGCGGGTTTAGAACAGCTTGAGAAAGAAGAAAATATAAAGAAAAGTACTACTTTCAAAAGGTTTCCAAATGGGAAAGAGGAACACCAGGCATGGTATGAAGATCATAAGAAAGGCCTAAAGACAAAGCACATAGACATAAAATGGGTCAAAAACTCCACTTCCAAAGTAAACTACTGATGAAAGTTCCTCTAACTGATGAAAGAAGGAGCCCACTGTAAATAACTTCCTCACTAGTACTAAATATCCATATAACCAGGATCTTCACACAACCTGAATGTGGTTACTTTACAAACCACTAGAAAATCAGTAGTGACTGTATAATGTGAGCTAGTAGCAGTTAAAATGGTGTTCATGGAGGAAAGTAAAATCAAGAAAGAAATGACCATCACTTCACTGAGACCAGCGTAGGCATAACAATGTCCCTAAAAGTCAGAAGCAGTGAGTTTACAGAATAAGAGAAAATGATAAGTACTTGGCTATTCTCCCCTGACTCAAGAAATATTTATAATATGAAATCCAAATCTTTCCGATTCATATGGCCTCAGGAACATACACTTTCAAAAGATACTACCATGGATATTGATCGTATATGACCAATTACCCAGATGCAGGAGTTTTTTTCATATTTTTCTTTGTTATTTTCCAAAACTGCATTTTATGTATTTAAATTATATTTTTGTTTATTTTTAGTAAATTAATTTGATTTAATTTAATTTTAATTTAGTAAATTAATCCAAGTATGTGTTCTTGATAAATGAGCAAATATAAACATTTGAAAAAAAAATTAACTTTATAATGTTGTGTCACAGATTATATCAGTTTTTAAAACACATATCAGATGAATTGTTTTGAAAAAAATTTGTATCCCTTCCTTAATCAGAACTGTCAATTATTAACAGAATAATATTTGATAGTGATAATAACCAGCACATCAATCAGTATAAAGATACACAAAGTATCTTTATACTGATTTTTTCATTGCAAATTTTCTGTTGTGTAAAGTAATGAAGATACCCAGATCCGCGTTCTCTCAGACTGGACATGAAATTTTACTGTATTTTAGTAGCATAGCTAATTGGAAGCTGGAAAGGTATGCTGTGGGAAATACTGTATGCTTGTCCCATTCTGTATATTTCATAGGCATTTATTTCTGAGCATGGTCAGAAATAGAATACCATGCTAAAGTGATCTTTAGTCTTTTCCCTTAACACTGTTCTTATGTGTCTATACTAAGCTCATAATATGTTTTGATGCACAATAAAAATGTGGAAAATATAATTTAAGCTTGAATTTGTAGTTAACTTTGAACTGTTGCGACATATTTCTGTGAGTCTTGATATAAAGAAAACTTTCTGATAATCTTTAAAAACTGAATATGTGTCATTTCTTTACTGATTTTTGTTAGGTTCATGGCTATCAGCTAACTTTGTTTCCATTATGTTGTTTGCATGTGTGCATGTGCATCTATTTGTATTTATAGCTACCTCCAAAAAAAACATATACCAAATTCCCCCTTATTTCTTAATCTAAAGTACTAAAAATTTTCTGAAATATTTGCAAAATATGTAATTTGTTTTTTATATATTTTCATTAATATATGTATTGATGTATTGCTCTAAAAAAGTTATCAAAACTTACAGATTAGCAATAATTTCTCCTTTTTTTTTTTTTATCACTAAGGCTTTGTTCACTTAGTATGCTTTAAATGTTGTACTACTGTATGATACTTCAATAAAAATCTGCACCGGCTATATAAAAATGAACAAAACTCTGAAAAAAAATATATATAAGCATGAATATGCTAAGAATTAAGATTCATTAATATTTATAGTATCGGAAAAAAAACCCTAATATTTCAAATAACATGGAGTTTTTTAGAAAATATTAATTATCCCTTTTTTTTTGCTATGCTTTTTTATGGATCAAAGGTTTCACCCGAAATATTTACTCCGTTGCTGAATAACTCTGAGAACTGTCATAATAAAGTTAAGACAGCTTTGATGAAGACTAGGTTGAGAAATTATTCCATACAAAACCCCCATTGATTTACAGACAAATATTGTATTTCACCAACAAGGCAAATGACATTTAAAATCTTTTATCTTTTCTACTGCTTTCAAACACTTGCTCTGATGTTAAATTTTGAACACTTGTCACCAGCATTGTAAAAGATTTAACATGGCTGGTGTGTCTGACATATAAAAGTATTGGTACCTATTAGTGATAAACATCATGTTCTTTCCTTTCCTGATGGATTATATGTTCTTTCATTTAATGTAAAGGAAGAATGACAGGGACAAGCAATAATCTAGATTTTTCTGTTAGTCCTGGCATTTGAGGTGGTTTTTTTATGTTTTTCTAAAAGAAAAAGTGTCATTGGTAATTGATTCTGTTGAGAAAAGTATGATAAAAGGCATTCTACTCCCTTAGCTTAGGAGACTGTCACTTTGTGACTCTATCAATTCTCTTCCAGACTTACCAGACAGAAGTGTTAACAAGAAAATGCTAAATAATTTAAACTTTTAAAACTATTATTTAGAGGAAGAAAGGTTGTAAGTGTCAGCACTGACCATATCAATATACCAGAAATTGTAGATTTGGAGATTTTTGTGGTTGCAAGATTTTAAAGAACTCACAACAAGTAAGTAACTTAATGTAATGAACCTGGTGTAGAATTACAGCTCTGTATTGGGTTTAACAACTGTAATTGTGAATCTATAAAATTTACCACTTTATTATCATCTTATTTACTGCTATTTTTGTTCCAGATTATCCTTGTTTGTCCTGAGAAGATGTCAGAAGTGTAATTTTGGGGAAAGGGACTTAGCTTAACTATATTTCTTATTAGATGAAGCATCTCAGCCAATTTCATCAAGATAAAGCTTGTACATTCTAAATTGCAAAATTGAGCATATCTAAAAAAATCTAATTCTTTATGCAGCTTTGGCAGTTATTCCATACTCTGGTACAAAGTAGGTCATCTGCAATTTTTTTAGTGTAATGAATATTCTGTTGTGCAATAGCACCATTTACCTCTCCATTTACTCTAATTGAGGACAGTTTAATTTGAATTAAATTTAGTTTTATGACTGAAGTACCACGATAGCAGAAAAGTCAAGGTGAACTTGGTCCTTCTTTTTGTTTACGTGACTAGTGCATTCCTAAGCACTTCCAACTAAAGAACAGAAGTACCATATGCAGCATCTACTAAAGGCAATATTAACAAAGCAGAAGCCATTTGAGCAGATTCCATTAAAGAAAGAAGACCTAAAGGAATATTTCGCACTGAGGTTTTTTCCCCCACAAAGTGTCACTGCTGCTTGAATGGTTAAAGGAGATGATTATAAAGAATAAATAATAATGATTGGACCATATATTAGCAGGTAGAAATAGCAATTAGCAGATAGAAAATTTGATGCTTATGCAAATCCATCTGCATTTAAGTATACAATCAAGATCAATATCACTAAATGCCTACATTAATCAGACAAATGTTATTCTAATTTACAATCTTCTATCTTCACAGTCACTTCTTTCTTTTTACCCTCTCGTTGTTATCAGACACTATGCCACATCCACATTTTTTTTTTTCTTCCCACATTGCTTTAGAAGAAAAATTAAGAATAAATTTGCCACTGCAGGCTCCTTGTGAGGAAGCTTGAAGATCCCTCTGATTTTGGATGATGAGATGACACGTTACTATATCAAGCTAAACTCTGGAAGCAAAGTTTAGTGATTCTGTGCCAAGTAAATCAGTGGGACAGCTGAGAATACCAGCTGGCTTTAAAGGTCTTTCATTGACTTCTTCAAGTAGCTTTATATCTTTACCTTTTCTGGCTGATTTTTTTTTTTTCTTTAAAAACCTGTATGTTTTTCCAGGTCTTAATCCTGCAGTATCACTTCATCTATATGCTTTGAACTTCTGCCTTTTTCTATCTTGTTTAACAATATTCTTTTCTTTCTCAACATTTATTTCTACTTATCCTCCACCAATGTTGTTTCAGGCTCCATCTGCTTTTTCCTTACATCATTTTTCCAGATATTTGTCTCAGCTCTCTCTCTTCCAAATTTCCATTCACCAGGTATCATGAAGCAGTGACCATGAGTATTTCCTATGCAACCTAATGAAAAATAAACACTATGTACAGTGAGCATTTATTAATGGCTTTTTTTCTGTCCTTCTTACCAGAGGACTTCAGCTTGCAACATTATTTTTTTTTTCTTCTTTCTACATTTAAAAAAAAAGTTCAAAAATATAAGCTTTCAAAAATTCATTTTCAAAAGTATCTTCATCAGGAGTAAGTCCCTTAGCATCACACACAAGTGATTTCTCAGATACCCTTTAGCAAAATAATTTTATTGCAGACATATTCTTACAGCTGGTCTCCTCATGCTACACTGGAGGGACTGATGAGCCTGAGAGAGCCTCAGTATAAGAGGCCATAGTTGAAGGTCATGCTAGCTGGATAATTATGTCTTTTGCAAGGAAACTTTGAAATATTTTGTGAGCTAAAGAGATAATTCACAAGGTTGGTTCGACTTTTTTATATCCACTTTATAAGTGCAGTTACCTCACTACTTCGCACACTGGAGTGACAAAACTGGGTATATACACCATTAAAATTGTACATGGAGACCTAATCTGTTTTAGTTGTTCTATTGGCTTTAGGGGATTATAAATGCAGTCTTCAGGAGAGATTGATATGGAGATGAGGCTTGTGAAATAACTTATTCCCCTGGTAAGAAGTGCACAACACAGTACGCTATGGTGATTGGGAAGAAAGGAATAGTGGAATTGTATAACTCTGAATTCCCCTTAGTCGTGCCTGGCTTTGGTTCCCAGGTTCTCCACATACAGAAAAATCTGTTGTATGGAAATATGAAAGCGGTATTCACAAAGGCTATTTGTCAATGCTACTTCTCTTGCCTTTAAACTCAAGTGATGTGCCAAATAAGCACTTCTTTATCGTATCACTGGAAGGTGTCTACAGTGTGCATGCAGATTGTCTGATAAGTTATTGAGGTCAGCAAAATGTAAGAATCAGCTTCAACATGGCCTATGTAGATTTTTTTCAATAACCTTTAAAACCTAACAGAATTAGATAAGGAGACTTTAAAAAAAAAAAAAAAAAAGAAAAGAAAAAGCAAGCACTAATTCATAAGGTGTTCAGCAGCAGGCACTGTCAATCTAGGATTGCCAGAATTACTCAATCTGTCATGACTGAAAATAGAAAATTTGCACAAAAAGGAAGATGAAGGAGAAAGATATCAGCTCTTTGCCAGAAAGGTGTATGCAGTCTATGCATTTCAGGACTTCTCTACGCTTGTCTCTTTGGTATGGGACTCCACATCTCCAGTTTACTCTTCAGTTTGCTAATCATGATACATACTACTAACAGCAGCCTGGACACTGGTTTAAAAATCTCAGACAACTGTCCTAACTTACCTGTGCTAATTAAAGCTTGTCACACCATAACGTGTGACTTCTCTACTGTGAAACAAGTTACAGGCATTGTTTCCAGCTCAGTCACTTGGTTACCTGTTAGTCTGTTGCTGTTACCTTCTGCTTACCTTTGTCCTTCTTGAATGAGCTTTCTCTCCATCTGTAACCATGATTTACGTTGAAGATACAGAGACTAAAAATATCTGGTGGTCCAGTGTTACTTGTGCCTGACAATTGCTCTTCTTTTAAAGATTCTAATAATATTTATAGTTGCAATTGCTACTGTTCGGGAATATTGTTGAAACATGGTGAAAATGAGCAATTAGAAGGATTTTAAGGAATATATGACTGTGACTTTATGTGTCCATTTGGGAACAAGGTACCAGGGAGCTAATGAGATCATTTATACTGAGGCTCTAAAAAATGCAGCGTACAGGAAGTGCAGACCTAATGCACTTGGAAATCATAGGAATTATACAGATACTTTCAGATTTCTGTTGTAAACCGCTGGTAAATAGTGTTACCTTGAAACATGGATTTGTCAAGCTTTGTAAATTCTCTACAATTAATATTAATCCTTGTCTTCATCTCTTGCTGCTGTATGCATTCTAGGCTTTTATTTGTCTTCCTGACTTTCTACTCTATCCTGTTTGTCAGGCTATACTTTTATTTCCCCCACTCTCTGTTATTGCTCTGGCCTCTTTCTGTCTCTTTTCTCTCTTGATTTTATTTTTCACTCTCTGGAGATACTCTCAGATCACTTTAGAATTGTAGGTTGCATTTCTGATGTCATTCTTAGAGAAAGAAAATTAAATTACAACCTTAGTGCTTAAGGCTATATATGGAAATCCTCTTACATATGTCTGTAGCAGTGCTTTTTCATGATCCTGAGATGCTTGAATATGTATTTGTGGGTAGGGAAAAATGCAAAATTTAGGAAATTATATCTTTCTGGTGTCTTACAATTGGATACAGTTGCTTGTCTGATTATAGAGTTGATGTTGTCTAGCCATCCAGTGGGAACAGACTTCAGAAATGTCACTTAAAAATAAATAAATACACTGAGTCTGGGGTTTAAGATGCATTTATTCCCTCAGCTCTTCATTGTTTAGGCAGTGCTGTGTGCTACGAATCCCCTAATGAGATGCTTCAGTCCCTGTAGTTACTATGGGGAATGCAGATGTCTGTTTCAGTTTCATAGATTCTATTGCAGAGCCTAAAGGAATGAAATTTAGGGCAGTCAGGTTCATTCTACGTTGGACATCTTTCTAAATCAAAATAGCTAGTCTTCAGAGACTGAGTTGTACAGGCTTTTTTGGCCAGGTCAGGGTCAAATCTTACTGTTAAATGATACAAGATAATTTTTTTATTACTGTATTTCTATAACATATGCTTCATAGGTAGAAACAGCAGCCCCATATATGTTAACACAACTCTTTACAAAACCAAAGATCTCACATTAGGCTGTTATTTTTTTCTAATGGTCATAATTATGCATAAGTCAGTTGGTTGTTGCATGGGTTATCAAAGTTTACAAGACATATTGAAAATTATTCTCTGATCTACACAATGCAAAATATTTTTTCCCATTATCTTTTTTAATTGCTGAAGCCACTTGTATAAGAACAGGATATTTGCTTCCAAGAATTTACTTGCTAGACAGAAGATGCTACTTTATTGCAGAAAGTAATCAGGTTAGCATGGTATGTTTTGCTTTTGGTAAATTCATTTTTTCCAGTCACCTTCTTCACCTGGTTTGTATGGTGCCTCCAGAGTTTAGAATGGGAAAGCTTTACATCTCAAGCATATAAGTGACTATTCAGAGACTGGGTTTTTTTAATGCTATACAGTTTAAACACTTATAACTTTGACTAAAATGTATCATATTCACCTCCATGACATTTTCAGTCATGTCTTTTGTATGTAAATGTCTTGTCTATCTAGTCTGGTTGCATC
>JANHGB010054733.1:0-14703 GCA_026283785.1 Coracopsis vasa
GACTCTACATAAGTTACTCTCTGGCCCCATCAGCAAAGTGTATGTGCTATATCCAGTGATTGTGTCAAGGAAAATCTATTAAACTGACAGTGACAAATTCCCAAGTCTCCCCCTTCCAAGGAGACTACAGTCAGCCTTGCTTGTGTGTGCTCCTGTCCCAGGGAATCTTGAGTCCTCTACTGCCACTGCACAGCTTCAGCAATAGCTCTAGAAGACAACCCAAATCTAGCTTGGTAATTAATGGTAATTAATAGCATTTCCCCAGTCAGAGGAGGGACTCAAACCCGGACTACTTACATCCTGTGTGAGTCCTTCAGCCACTGACTACTGTACAAAGTGTTAAATGACAATAAGAACTTGGTCATCATTTCAGAGAACATAAGTGAGACATTGTTGGTTTCTCAAAAAAAAAAGATTGAAGCATGTACTTTTGGGGATAGTGTCCCAACTCTGGATCTGGAGTGAAGATTTTGGAGACACGCATCTTGTCCCTGTCCATCCCTGCATTTTAGTCCTAGTTATCTCTCAGCTACGTACTGCAGTTCTCTGCTTAGCGTACAACCTGCTTTGAATCCCACTCTAAGCGCATAATCTTCTTGTAAGCTGTGTAGTGAGCCACAGTATTTGCTTAATGGTACTACACTGGGTAGACAAGATGTTTATTGGACCTAGTCCTCACCAGGCTACTAGAAGTAGTCTGCGACGAAAAGCGAATTGAGCTGTGTCCTACGCAGATTAAGAACTTGAGCCACTGGACTATATGTGCATATGCATGCCTATTTTTATGTGAGACAAAAAGAAGTTAGAAAAGCAGTATTTCCATTCCAGGGATGAAGGCTCACAGATTACTTTCCTATTTAGAATCCTTCTGTTTTAACTCTTCTTTGACTAATGCTCCTAGGGTGCATTCTTCCCAAATTCTATCCTCTTAAAATATATGCTCCCAATTAACTAACTTTGCAGAAGCAGAAAGCTTTCATAAAATCACATCGTGTTCATTTTGAGCCAATTTTTTTGATGCTTTATAGCCATTTACTATTCATTACCAAGGCAATTCTCTTGCTGAAGCCAGTGAAATAGAAAAGAACATGGTCTCCATGAACATCTAGACTGTATTTAACCAAGGACAGCCAAAAAAAAAGAGGGTAAACCTACATTCTTTTCAAATGCTTGGGATGAGCATACCCTTGGAAAGGCTGAGAGATGCATTTATGTGGATACTGATCCACTAGGCTTACCCAGTCTGTATTGATTGCCAGTATCTTGAGCCAGCAGAGGAGAAATGCATTGATCTGCTAAAGAGTGGCTGCAGGCACTTTATCATGCTGTATATCTGTATGTGGAATCATAGTCTAATTTGGGTCTAAGCCCAGCTCTAGGTTGCTTCCAAGAGCATTTCATCCAAGAAGAGCTTGTACAAATATTCACCTGGTAGGATGGTCTATTTTTGTCTCTGCCTTTGCTTAGCTGTACAGAATGTGCTTGGCTGATGCAAAACCTGTGAAAACTCTGCTCAGGGTGAAGAAAGCAACTCAGCAGACTTTTCCCATTGTTTTCTTGTACCCTCTACATTTTTTATTTGGGCTGTGCACTTTTTCACCACCCTAAGCCCCCCTTTTCTCCTCAATTAGGTAATGTTTCTCTGAATATGTTTAGTATCAGATGCTGATCCTCTCTCCTTCGTATCACCAGCTTTCTCCATGATGCCAGGTGACACAGTGGGTGATGGCAGAGCACTTACTAGCAGTTGCATCAGAAAAGGCTTGTGACACCTGCTGCTCAGTAACAAAAAAGAAGAGTGAGCTCACACCGAAGGTGACTCAGCAATACTTCTTTGCTGCTTGTTACAAAAGAGGCAGAGGCATGTTTTTATCGGTCCAGCAGCATACTCCCCTACAGCCTTTACTGTAAGAGGATTTAAAGAGTCTCTACATGAGCCAAATGGCAGAAGCATCATCAGCTTATGTAGACTCAGGGTATTTGTCTGCACATGTTTTTATTACCCTGTGCTTGATGAGTCTTGCAGTTTCTCTTCCAGAATCTGAAAGAGCTTGAAATGGCTGATTCATTATTCATCTTCCTAGTTAAGCAATATCCAGAACAGGTGGGAAGAAGGAGGCTACCAAAGGCCAGCTCTACTTTCCAGCTCCAAATAGCACGTTGTTTTCCAGTTGCTTGAGATTTACAGACAACACAGGCAGCTGTTAATTTCCTTTATGTTTCTGCTGATCTTGATAAAACAAAATGAAGAAATCGTCTCTAGGATTGCTCCACATACAGCACATACACTTCTGCACTTCACAAAGTTTGCATGAATGAAAATTGTATGAGCTGACACTGTTCTTTATCCTATCGAAACCCTTATATTGATATATATAGCACTGAAGAGAAGAACTCGGGCATATTGGTGGATGAAAAATTGGACATGAGCCAGCAATGTGCACTTACAGCCCAGAAAGCCAATTGTATCCTAGTCTTCCTAAAAAGCAGCATGGCCAGCAGCTCAAGGAAAGTGATTCTCTCCGCTTTGCCCTACTCTGGTGAGACCCCAGAGCACTGCATCCATCTCTGAAGTCCCCAGTACAAGACACACAAGGATCTGTTAGACAGGGTCCAGAGAGGGCCACAAAAATGATCAGAGGGCTGAAGCACCTCTCCTATGAGGACAGGCTGGGAGAATTGGGGCTGTTCAGCTGGAGGAAAGAAGGCTCCAGGAAGACCTTATTGTGGACTTTCAATATCTAAAACAGTGTTATAAAAAAGGTGGAGAGATACATTTTACCAGGGTCTTTAGTGACAGGACAAGATGCAACAGTTTTTAATGGAGAGGATAGATTTGGACTGTGCAGAAAAAAAGGACATTTTTATGAGAATGGTGAGACGCTGAAACAGGTTGCCAAGAAAAGTGGTGGATGCCCCATCACTTGAAGTGCTCAATGCCAGTTTGGAAGGGGTTTGAGCAACCCGATCTGGTGAAAGACGTTTCTGTCCATGGCAAGGGAATCAGACCAGCTGACCTTTAAAGATCCTTTCATACACTATGATTCAATGACTCTATGATTATGTTACCCTTTATATTATTCCTTTATCTGAGCTCACTGAGGACTGGTTTACTATTGGTGCGACAGATTCAGGACTAAAGCATCCGTTCTGATCACAATGTTTGCTACCCTCACTCCCAACTCTCAAGTATTTCCTTTTCCAATGTTGTACAGAAGCCTCTTAAGGAACGAAGGTGGCCATGACATGTTGTCTAATTGCATGAGATTTGAAGGTTGCCATCTTAACTGGGTGTGTTGCTCGCTGTATCCCAATACTCCCACTTGTCCTTCATAATGAGCCCACCCGCCACACAAGTGTTGGGTCTCATAACATGCCACATAGAGTAGGACAGAGACTTAAACACCTGTCTGAAATCTGGATGAACATGTAACAGAGCAGGAGGCAGAGGTCAATGTTTTTGATCTCTTGATGTATATACGTTATGACATGAACAGAATCAGCCAATGGACCTGCAAATTGATGAGACAAATGCTACCCTGTTGAGGAAGAAGTATGGGAACACACATCTGCCTCATACACTGTTTATGAATCCTGACTACCTTCATATGGACGAGGTAGCATTAATTCTGCCTCTTAGTCTTCCTGCATAAGAGGTGACTGTGACCTTCTTACCTTATTTTTTTTACTGTAACTCATTCCTTTATGCTTCATTGCCCAAATCAGTGAAACAAGGACGAATTAGCACTAATTCAAGTCTCAACTTCTGCAGCTGTAACCTAGTGCTATAGGTTAATAACAGCTGATTTCTCAGAAAAGCCCAGTTTCTAGGATGCCCACACCCTTACACATTAACCATACAGAACCGGAATGACAAGTCAAGATGAAAAAATTCCTCATATCTCCTTGGCTAATGCTGCTGCTGTCGTGGAAAGATCAGGGGGAAAGTGAGTAAAAAATATGAATGATATTTATGCCTTTGAGCCATGTCTTATTTGTTTTCCCTTTATCGTGCATTGTATTAATGACGAGGATAATCGTTATTTAATATCCTCTCCAAAAAAAGGCACTCAACCAAGGCACATGAGGGCTTGAAATAATTAGGACAATATAATTGGGTACATTATAGAGGGCACGAAATTAACTGTAGTTAAATTAACTCTTCTTTCTCAAACGAGCATAAAGGAGAAATCACCAAGAACACATCTTTCTCATACTAATTGGAAGGAGAGGAGAGCAGTGTTTTATCTGCCTGAGTTTTAACTCTGAACCACAGCTGTGCTTGTACATTTTTCCATTGTACACCACCTATAATTGTGGCCAGCCCTTGTTTCAATCTGCCGGACTCTCTCCTGCCTTAGGCAGCATTGAAAGTAGAGCTCGCTGCTTGGTGCTATAATCCCTTCTAGGTCAGCAACTGGGTAGGAGACTTCCAAGAACATTTAAATATGTCATTTATTCATTATACCAGGACTGGATCAGTGTTTCTGTTTCATGAAAGGGAATGTTAGTGACTTTATTTCACAGTAGAAACACTTGTCTTTGATATCCTGTTCATTCACTGCCTTGTTCCCATAGTCCTGTCCAGCCATCCTGGGATGTTTCTGACCCCTGTTGCCCTCAATGGACGTGACCCCCACCTGCAGGCTGATGTTCTTGTGTGAACTCAGCCTATCTATCTCCAATACCATAAGGATGCCCAATACCTGGAACTGCCTACCCTCTTTCCTGCCCTGCTCCCTGGCTGGGGGTATTGGGGTGTGTCCCGGCTGCAAGGCCAGTCCTCAGCCGGAGACCCCATGCCCCCTAAGAAGCACCCATCCCTTACTGCACCTTGACAGCTTCCTTCTTCTGAAGCAGAAGTCTTCATTGCATGGTAAATACAAACATGCTTACAACACTTCTGTTCCTTTCAGAACCCACAGTTTAATATCCCATTGTTATGAGGCTCATTTCCATCCAAAAAATGGAAAATGCAGCTGACGCAAAAATAACAAGTTTAGGTTAAATTAGTTTCAGCCACAAAAGAAAATGGAAAATCACTGAAAAATAGTCAAAAGCTTCTGTCAAATTTTCAGACTGAAATGTTTTAATTTTTTATTTCAAAGAGACATTTCTCACTAAAGAAATTATTACTTATCTATGAAACTTGGGGGGGGTGGGGGTGTTACAAGTTTTTCCTTTCAAACCTTCAAGGCTCTTCTCCTTAAAAGTACCAGGGCTACTTCTCAAAGACGCCTGTACCCAGATGCTTGTGGAGTTGTATCTCTACGATGTCTTTTCTGGACAGGAAAGCAGAGCTATGCTGAGCCCATAGGAGTCCCTCAAGGGGCTCTAAGAGATGCAAAAGCCCTGCTTGCGGAGCTCATATTCACAGAACAGATGACAATTTCAACTGGTATTTTACACTTTTCTACCCTGCAAAATTGCAAACACCGAAACATTACATTTATTATTGTGAAGGGATACAGCTGGGCTAAACACAGGGTAACATCACAACTGACAATTTAAAATTTAAAAGTGCAGGCTAATTTACTATACAGATAGGGAACTGAAAAAAGCTGTTTGGTATGAAAGCACTCATTGGCTCATTTGGAATTAGTCTCATTGAGAACTACATGCTGTGGTTGTCTACGAAGGTCCAAAACATAAGCCAGAGCAAATTGCTGAAATTCCAGCATCCTGGATTTATCCCTAACCCAAAATGAATTTAGCACTATGATTCTATGGTTCTATGATTCTATGATTCTATGAAGTATGGTGGTGGAGTTTGTAAACAGACAGGAGTGTCTTCAGTGAAGGAGCAGTCAATAGGCACAGAAAGTTCCACCTTTATGTGATGCCAATTTTTACCCTATTAAGTAAGGCAGTGCTGGTGGTGGGTACAACACAGGGATGGGAACCAGGGAAATTAGTCTCATATTCTGGGTCTATCACAGACCTGCTTCACCATCCCAAGTAATTGTTTTATTCATTGACATAGCTCAGAAGAGGAAGCTAAAGATGATGTTGGCTCTTTCTACCCTCTCAGCTACCCTCCTACCTATTTAGCATCTCACAAGACGTGGGGCTGTGCAGACTTCCTCCCTCTCCTTTTCTCATTGAAATTGGAGAAAATAATTCTTTGAATGTTTCTTCCTACTCCTTCTTATTGAAGGTATATATGTTCCTGGAGATAGTAGTAAGTCATGGTACTGCAGAGGTGCCTAAATACTGTATTTGAGGCCCTTCCTCCTCAGTGTTACTACTATAAATGGTCTAAAGTCAACCAATAGCAAAGGTAACCAGAAGAACTTAGACGAAATTAAATGAATCTGGACCATTGCTCTTATTCAAATAGCAAAGTCTAGGTTACAAGAGAAAAGCATGCACAGAAAGTAGAAGACAGCAGTAAAACACATACATACCCAAAGGTGAAACTTCAGTGAGTCAATCTGTCCTTTAGGTCATTCAAAAGGGGTGGTTTCTTTCTGTGATTTCTTTCCTGTGAATAGTATAGGATATAACAGCAGATCTTCAGCTGGTGTAAACTCATGTCAGTCTCCTCAAGACAGTGCAGTACCAATGGCTTTCATCAGCTAAAAACCTGTCGTTGATTTTAAAAGGGGCTGCAACTGTGTGCATCTAGAGCTTAATGAGGCTTCCAATCAGGCTGGCTGAAATCTGTCTCCCATGCTCAGGCTTTGGGATGTGGAAAAACAGGCAGACTTTTTAAAGTGATTGGACAACCTGGAAAAAAAGGAAAGGAGAAATAGAATCAGTGGAAAGCATTGGGGTAAAAAATCAGGGGCAGAAGGAAAAGATGGAACATAGCAATGGCTGGAGTTATCCTGAGAGGAAGAGAAATGAAGTGATATCATCAGAAACTTGGGCACCCTCAAAAGCAGCTGCACTGGATGGAAGAGCAAGGGAGAAAGGAGGAACAGAAACATGCAATTTTTTAGTTCCAATTTGCTTTTCAAAATGATAATATTAAGTTTCCAGTACTGTGGTGTGAAGGCAAGACAACAGATTATGTTTGGACCATGTGCTACTGTTCTTCCCTGGCTTTTAAGAAGAGACGTTGCACATTACCTCATACAATTGACATGAAAGTGTTTCCTTTGTGTAGTGGTTTGGGGTTTTTTCAAAGGTAATCTGAGAGGGAAAGCGGGGTATATTGCTATAACTCATCTTCAGATTCCGAGACACATGATACTATCCCCAGCCCTTGTTAGCTAGCTGCAGTATGAATGCTATAAATATTTCAGGTCTCCTCCCCTCAGGAATGAAGCTATGATGCCTTCACATCTTGAAGGTGTTCCCTGTTTGCTTTTTCTAAGCCAAAGACATCAACATGCATGAAAGTGCCTGGCAGTGGTAGATCTGAGACATACACGGCAGCATTACAATTTGCAGTCAACTGGGGACACTGAAAGCAGACTAAAAATTCAGACCCTACCAAGAAACAAGGCTGGGGATATCTTAGGCAACTGAAAACAACATACATCGTTACACACACACAAACATATATGTGTACATAGGTGTATACACACATGAATATATTCTACACAAAACCACTTGAAAGTTTTTAACCTCTCTCACAAGACTATACAATGTTTGATTTCAGGATCCATAGGATTAGCTAAATTTAATCATCTAACAGTCAGAGTTGTACAATATACAACACGAAAGCTGCAGAGTGTCTCTGACGATAAGATCAATGACAAACTGACTGCAAACTGACTGTTTTGCAGAGCACTGGACTGGATTTAAGTATCATAGCTTCCCATGATTCCCTTTGCATTCACTGAATTTAGGCAAGAGCATCCGAAAATCAAAAGGTATTTGAGTCTGGAGACCAAAATGTTTTTTTCTTTCATGTACTTGAACTTCTTCTTACAATAATTTTTATCACACTCACATATGGTATGAATGATTTCCTGCACCATGACCATAGAGTGAATCTAAACGGTATACAAAATGATAAATGATAATGTGAGGAGTTAAGTAATCCCAGTAAATGCTCCCTGATTTAACATGTTTAGTTTGTCTACAGGGAAACTACTCATCACTCCTAGTAGGTCTGAATTCTTCAGCAGAAGTCACTGCTAATCTGTCTACAGTCTCCTTTTCATATTTAAATCTCAGAGTATGTTATAGCCCTGTGCTTCCATTTTCCAGGAAAAGAAAACAAAGCATGGGGCTATGAAGTTATTAATGTAAAGTTGCATGGAGAAGAGGGAACTACTGAAAAAGAGATCTTTAATCTCAGTTCAGCATAAGTAGAGGAATATTAAGCCTTATAGAATCATAGAATCATAGAATAGTTAGGGTTGGAAAGGAACTTAAGATCATATAGTTCTAAACCCCCTGCCATGGGCAGGGACACCTCACACTGAGCCATGTCACCCAAGCCTTTGTCCAACCTGGTCTTGTGGAAAGAAGCTACCTGACCTGAGAATGGTATTGTGCTTTGCTGGGAAAATCACAGTTAACAAACAAAACTGATATGTATCACAAATAATTTGATTGTCAGAAGCTGCATGGAGCCAACTGCTCCTGGGCTAGAAAAGCTTCACGGCTTTGCAGTGGGGTCTGGAAGAAGCACTGGCAGATTGAAGTCTTTACTTCACCCCTACTGAGCAGGGAGCACATTGATGCCTGACTGAAAGGTCAATCCCTCCTCTTTTCTTCCAGTTAAAATCATTAAAACATTCAGCCAGAGTTGCATGTTGTATTAATTTTCTTTATTGAAACAACAGCATCAATTTTCCTGCTCTTGAAAGTTTACAAAGGTGATATAGACACAACAGTTACATCCCTATAGGCAGTTTCTTGCCCCTAAAACACGCTTCATGTCTACATGCAACGATATCTAGCTGATTTTTCTGTCAATTCCATAGGCTGAGCTCTGCCTTTTGGAAAAATCAGGGCCAGTTCTCAAGACAAAAATTTCACACAGTGCACATGAGCTAGTACCTAGGTGCTAAGCCACCAAGCACTACCAAAACACAAATCAATGCATAATAATTGCAATATAATCCTGGGGAAAACCTCTATTAATTTATATTAATCCATTTATCAACCACTATATATTAACTGGATAAGGCTTTATGGGACATATATGCCTTAAGCATCTTTCATGAAACTGAAATGGGTCAATGAGCTTTTCAGACCCACACCACAGACATTGAGATATCCCAAGCTCCAAGTCCAAATAGGAGACCCAGGAAAGAAAGAAACTCAAACATTTTGATTTAAATTTTGATTATTGTTTGAGATGACATGCGTAAGAAATTCACGTTTTCACAGAACAAAAAGCATGCATAGATGCCTGCAGACTCATGTGTTACACATGCATTTACATTTCATGGGAGTTGAAAGCACATTGATCTAAGTCATTTCTGTTATACTCTCTGACAGCTTTTGAAAATTGCCAGGCTAGGTTTTTGCATTTGATCTTCCGACATTATTGGAGGTTGTATAAACAAGAAGCAATTAATAGTTTCAGCATCAATTAAGATAATTCTAAACAAACACACTGTCATGGTACTGTCAGATCCCTGTGGTGGGCATGTTCACAGACATGTATTAAGACCACAGTGCAAATCCACTTCCAGTGGAAACAGCAGTCCTGGTGTTCTTCCATTCATCTGCAGTTCTGGCTACACTAGTAACCGAAACACATCCATACCACGACTTGAATACTACACAGTGTGGTCCATACAGATTAATAGTTGTTATATTATCTGGGTTGGTGGAAAGAGGGGTTTAGCTATGTGGATACTGTGCTGCTTGCCCTTAGGGCTAGAGAACAAGTATTGACCTGCTTTATTTAACAGTAGCCTACGGCTGTTGTTCTGCTATCAATCAATGCAGGATGCACCACATAAAGCAGATGGGCAGAAGCCAAACCATGCTGAGCTTCAGGAATTCTCTAGCCCTTCTTGGTTTTATCAGTGTACACTAAATAATGAATAGGAAAGGGTAAATGGGTTGGGATGGAAATTGATGGTCATTAGGCCACCGGCATAAGGAGCCAGATTTATGAAGGGATGCATTTTCAAACTCCCTTGAAGAATAAAGTTGCATAGCACTCTGGTGATTGATCTCCCAAATAAAAAAAGATAAATTGAGTATCAAAAGACCAGAGGACCCATCCTCCATTACATTCCTGTGCAGAGGCTGCAAACACTTCTTTAATCATTAATTCCTTACATTGTTTCAGACAAGAAATGCGTTCAATATTTCAACTCTGAAGCTGGTGGGATGTTTCCCACTGCATTCAATGAGCTTTTGATTAGACTATTCTTTTAGCCATTCAAGTCCTGTACATTTACTATGACTGCAAGTATTTAACATTGGCTTCTCAATATTTCTCTGAAGGAGAAACTTTCCTTTTCTGGTGTTAATTCTCAGTGTCAGACTGAGGGCTCCTTATACCCTCCCCCATTAAGGTTTTACAAATTGGTTGAACATGATTATATCAACAGTTTCCGTGGCATAGTTCTCAACAGCATTCTTCAGGGGGACTTTATAAGTGATTGCCTTCCAAGAAAAACCAAGAGCCCTTCCAAGCTAAATAGATGACTGAAAGAGAGATCCACTTATGCTATGTAGGTGCTACCCAAAAGGATTTGGGTGGACAAGAAGAGACAGAGTGCATTTTCTCCCAGCCATAAATCTTGTGCAGACAGGATTCTTCTTTCATACCTCTTGCAATGAGTAGGGTGGAAAGGAACAAAGTACTTTCTTGTAAGAAAGAGACTGTAGAGATGCTCAGATGATCTAGGTTTGCACTCACACTTTCTGTATACAAATATATAAATATATATATACATCCCATTGTACACAGTGCTGTACACAGGCCCAGAGGATGAGTAATGCCATTTCCTGCAAAGTTTTTCCACAGTGAGGCAAAGGTGATACTTCAGCCTCTTGTTAGAATAGAAACTCAAAAGCAGGGAGATTTTTCTAAGCAGTTTCTATTGTTTGTTTTTCGCTCCTCTTCCCTACCAGCCACAAGTGTGGAACATGCTGTGCAACCAGGTCTCGGTGAAAGAGATGGAAAAACGTTGTCTGGAAGGAAATATTTGATTTTAATTTTCTTACTACAAATAATTTTGTAGCTATAGATTCATGGTACTTAATGATTAAAAATGATGCAACATGCAACCTATGGATATGTGTGCATATCCAAGACACACACAAATGACATGCCCACACTCTGAGCCAACCAGAAGCCATCTAAACCTGGTTATGGCAGCAGTTATGGGTCTTATTGAGCACACTCCACCTGTCAGGAGAACAAAGTAGCTCAGGTTCAGCACTGAGATAAGTGTGTGCACTCAGCTTCTGATTGCTCTACTCAGAGCACAGGCAAAACAGGTTTGCCTCTGCCCACAGTCTTCCACAACAGTGGTGCTTGCCCACAACAGTGGCATACCTTGAGTACAGTGAATGCTGAGACCACAGTAAGGGATATTATTCATTATAAGAGATATGAAAGAGGTTTTATAGTTTAGATGCATTTTTTTCTAATAGTGACACACCCTTCAGGAAAAAAAATTATAAGATTAAAACCTTTCTGTGCTGTGTTCCTTAAACCATGCAGCATGTCAGTAATTGAAAACAGAAATTAAAAAAGGTGATGAAATAGCCAATGTCTTTAACCTAGTTTTGGGAACAGTCAGGACTTTAAGAGCAGTTGGTTTGAAGACTGCCCTTACAGAATAGTTTAAGACTTATAAAGTGTGAGTGTGTGCACATGTGAAAGCCTTTCTGAGTAACGGTTTGTTTAGCAGGATGTATTCTATGATTCTATGTAGAATACAGATATGTCAGAAGTTATTTTGGCCTGTAGAAACTTCACATTAAGTGTCCCAAAGGGTGAAGAGGGGAATAGAAAGTTAACAGTCTGCTGCAATCTCATATATGTCTTCCAAAAGGGATGTGCATCATTCAGAAAGGGTTTGTATACATCTATGGCCAAATCCAAACTTGCTGCTGGTTGAACCCCATGTAGTTTTCAGAACTCATCTGCTCAGTCCGTTTTCCATAAGTAATTCTTTGTGAAAAATTTTAAGATAATTTCATAGTCAAATTCTGTATTACAGGACTTTAAAAGTGCCCTAGTACAAACACAAGTTTCATTCAAATTTGATATTTCTGTTTATTTTTTGGCTGCTTGAAAGCAGTATCAAAATACAGAGCTGTTAGAAGCTAGAGATAAGAAAAAAGGGTTCTGGTGTGAATGACCTAGATGGTAGGTTAACTAGTCCAGCCTGGAGTAAGAGAGGGCAATTCACTTTAAAGCACTGGACTAAATACTACACAGTCTGTGTTTGTTTTTCCTGGCTCCCTGTGAAAACTTCATCAGGAGCCACTTAAGCCTAGAAGGTACCAACACAAACATCCTTGAATGCATACTTACATGATTACTATCTTTGAATTCAATAGATGGTCATGGGAATTAACTGCTTGCTGGATCAGCACCTTCACTACTATGGTTTACGTCTTACTCATGTTTCACTAATGCTGTAGAAAAACCAACAGCAGCCATCTGAGGTTCCAGATAGCCCTGCAGATACAAAATGAAAATACATTCTCTGTCCAAAAGACATTACAGTCAATGCTTAAATTGCTGATTTGCCAGTTTCTGCCATTTAAATTAACATGCAAAATTTTCCCAGCTTTTTCTCCCTGATTATATGCTGTCTGTTTTCCCCTATGTGAAGAATGGAAACCCACACTGTTTACCTTGTGCAGCTTCTTCATGAACTCGGCTTTTGTAGACAGTATCACAGCAGTTCCCAAGGGAATGTTTGTATACATAATAGTATTTATCTATAATCCCCATAGCATTTTTTATCAGATCAATGTTGAGCATTTCCATAACATCTCTAGGATAACATGATCTATATCATTTCATAATTCTACCTAAGGAAGACATTTTCTTCATTATATTAAATGAAACAGCATTTTTGTGTTCTGAACTATCTAAGCCTGTTACAATGAGAAGAGATTTATGCATCAAAATGGCATTAGTGTGACTGAAGGAACACAAATAAATGCTTATGTATCAATCATTACTGTAATTGTTATTATTATTCAGGCTGATTTATGGAGGGCTATTGCTTTTATGTAAGATCTTAATAATCAATCAGGTGTGCCAGACAAATAAGAGGACTTCAGGCTTGATGAGTTTAGAGGTTAGTGGACAAATTCTCTTACCATGGACACGAAAAAGATATGCTACAAGGATGTATTTGAAGAAGTGGTTGATAGCAGTATTTTAACCATGGATCAAATACTACAGTGTCTGTTTATTATTTATAATAATAAGTCTTAATACAGCCAGCCCCACACAGAGATTTGGACTCCCAGAGACAGTGTAAGAGCACTTAGCAGTAGACAGAGACTCTAGAAGTTTCAATAGAAATATATAAAAAGAGCTACTTATCCCTTGTAGCACATGGGGATCACACAGGTTTTCTGAGGTAGGACAAGTGATTCAGCCCACTTCAGTCATTACCTTAACTACTTCTCAATTGGGTAAAATTCTGGTTTCTATAAAAAAGGAGTTTGGCCCAGTACTTTAAAATGTGCTGAAGACAAAATGATGCCAAATCAAAAATTGAATCAAATGGACAGAGTTTTCAGAGATGCTCTTTGCCCATGAAGAACGAAAGTGAATGCATGGTGTTGTCTGTATCATGGAAATTACCCCAATGAACTTGACACAAAATAGAGTTGTATGGTATGAAGGATAAAGAAAACTCTACTATAATATATAACCAGGAAAAAAAAAATAGATTAAATGGCATCCAGTCCCAATCCTTGTATTGATTTCCTAGTAGTTCCATTAACATGATACTTCACATAAACACTCTATCATTCTCAACATTTTGGGAGTGTAAATAATTACACCGCTGTAATCCTAGTTGACAAATCTCACGTCTCCTATATGGCCATGAGTCAGTACATATCAATCAAAGCTGATGTGTATTTTGACATGGGAGGCTCTCAGACCTAGCACATCTTCCTTGTGTTTACCGCCACCACATTCTGAAACACGATAATAGCCATTTGAATCAATCTTGAGGTGCAGGCGTGGGGCATGAATCATAGCATTCCTTCATGCTGCCACACAGCTTCTGAAATACATCAGCAATCCATGTTTGAACATGGGCAGAGCTGTTTTGATGATGGAAATAATTGATTGCCTTGTTCTATCATGGGTGTAAAACAGCTTGTAAATTTTTCTACGCTCTAGATTTCTTTCACCTCATGGCACAATAAAATTGATACAATCTGCATTTGAAAGTTATACAGGCCTGGAGAATATGAACATGAAGAGGAAAATGAAAGCCAAATCTCAGGACAAGGAATCAGGAGAAACATGATACCTTCGAACTCTACCAGTGACTTCATGTCTGACTGTAGAGAAGCTTGTTCTGGTATAAGTTGTCTGCTTCACCTGTATATCAGAGATTATCAGACTGTGATCCCAGCACCACTGAATGTAGTTGGTAGTCTTAAAATCTATGGTAAGGTCTTTTTGTCTACTAATAGGACTCAAGAGTAATCAGTACAAAAATGTTGCTCCACAGCAGTAAAATTCTTTGTTTTAAACAGATTAAATTCAATGAGATTATTCCAAGTGGGATACCCTCTGGAGTCTATAAAATGTTCCCAGATGTGTAGCTGTAAATAAAAGAT
>JANHGB010054733.1:15820-46491 GCA_026283785.1 Coracopsis vasa
TAGTGATTAATGACGTTTGAGAACCTCACTGCAGCTCATAAATGAACACTAGGACTTTTCAGATCAAAAAAAGTGTACCAAAGGCCTGGATTTAGAGGCAGACTCACACCCTGCCAAGAGCTAAGGCATCATCACCCCAGTAGCAGGGACTGTCCAATAATAGATTACCCAAGGAAGCTGTGGACACCCCATCCCTGAAAGCGCCCTAGGCCAGGCTGGACAAGGCTGGTCTAGTGGAAGGTGTCCCTGCCTGTGGCAGGGGAGGCTGGAAGTAAGTGACCTTTAAGATTTCTCACAACCCCAACTGTTCTATGATTCTATGGTAACATAAAGGAAGTATGATTTTAGCCATTCCTAGGTATCGTTCCTCTTGGATCAAATGATAGAGATTTGAAGCTGTTTTCCATGTTTACGCATTTGCTGAGATGATTACTTTCTCGCTATTTTAGCATATGAATCTGCTCAGCTTTATGTAAAATACCCGAATCTTTCTCTTCCAAAGCTGAATGAGAAATGTTCATTTATCTTAGTGGTTAGGAGAGGGGCAGGAAACGTCAGAGTAGTTAAATCAAGCAGAAGAGGGATTTAAAATTGAGCCTACATAGGCAAGTCTCTAGAACTGGTATATGACATGGGCTGCACTGGGATATGACATGGCCACGGTTCCAATGCAGCAAATTAATAAGATTGGGATAAAATGCAGGGAAAGTCAGGGATCAGGCCACAGGGCTGCTTTACCAACAGGTTCCTCTTCTGTAGTCTCATCCTTTTTCACGGAGTTCTAATAAGAGGGATAGGAAATAACCCTGTTCCAGCACTCCCCTGGCAAGTTGACGTAACCAGTTTGAACCCTGGAAGTTGATCACACTCACACCATCTGCCACAACCTGGATGGTTTTCCCATGAAGAAATTTGCTCAAAGAACAGAGGGTGACAGCATTATTTCCCCTCCATCCCGCTGTGCTCCTCAACAAAACAACACACAGCTGCCAGGCTGCATGCTGCTGCTGCAGGAGGGTGGTGGCTGTTGTTGGAGCCTCCAGATGGGTTCCTCATCTCCAGGGATTGGGAGGGAGCCTGAGTTTCACTCTATACATCTCTGAATTGGCACCTGAGTGCAGGAAGAAACCAGGAACTTCGCTGTTCAACCAATGACGTTGGGAGTGAACTTAGGGTTTGGCAGCTAGGGAGGTAAGGGGAAAAAATGGAAGAGCTGATTGATTTTAGGTTCTTCAGAGGTTAGCTCATACTAGAGAGGATGCTGTCACAATTGTTCATCTGGATTTAAACATTTGATCATGTCATGTGAATTTCAGTCTATATCCTTTTTTTTCTTTTATTTTTAATTTGATTTTCACTATAGAAACTCACAGAATTACTAGATACAAGTAAAGTAACATTGCATTCGATTTTTATTTTTAGTTGTCAGAAAATCATTACCTGAAATACAGTTGAATCCACTTAAATCAATACATGTTAAGGGAATTCACCTATTAAAAGACAAAAGGTAAATTACAAGTATAACTCAAGCTTATAAAACGACTAAAATTGCTAGAAGAATTTTAGTTTAAGTCAATAATGATGATGATGATGATAGTCACATCAAACTCTTCTGAGCTAATAATTCTTAATGGCAAAAAAAAAATTAAAACTTAAAATATACTTTCTGTGGACAAAGGTTAAGCGCTCAGCCAATTTCAAATGTGTTCTTGATGGTTGGAAATCAATGTATACCTTGAGGCAGATATTGTGTATAAACATACATAAAAGCAATGACTAACACAATATTATAACTTGAAAGTGCCCAGTAGGTGTGTCTTATCTACAATGTTATCCTACTGCAAAATCACAGGCACAATTTGTTGACTAGGCATCAACTGTTGAGCAGCATAATTGCTCAACAGAGAGGTGTTAAACAGGGTTCAAACACTGAAGGCTTTGAAGAAAAATATTGCCATTGAAGCCAGTGTGAAAAGATGCTGGGAGGGGTGGTTCTCTGTGTCTCTGAATTCTCTGTACACACATAAAGAAACTGAACCTACTCCACTGGCTCCAAATAACACTTGGCTCAGTGACATTTTTTCTTCCCTGCTTTCAACACTTTTTATAGTATTAGTTTCCTTCCCAGCTTTACAGTCAGCTTCCTGAGAGGGAAAAGCTCTGAAGGACAAAGAAGGTCAATTTTCTCTTAGTAACTTCTCATGGCAGGAGAACTGGATAGACACTGGGAGATCATAGGGCTTCTCTGCTTCTCAGATGCAGTCTGGAGCTGCAGTTCTCTCTGACATGAATGAGACCTTAGAGGAGTTGTCTTAAATTACTCCAACTATATAGTTCCAATGAGAATCAACACAGGGAGGTGTAAAATCAGACATTTTCTACTTTTCTTTCCTCCTACTTATTATTCCAGCAGTGAATAGAAATAAAAATTTCCCTCTTTGTCTTCAGAGTAATTAAAAACCATCTGGGTTAGTTGCTTTAGTCTCATTCATTAAGAGTTGATGCTGCAGGAGCCCACAGATGCTTAGTGGGCTTGCTAAGGTAGAGTAGGTTGTGCTGGTGGGACAAATGGTTTCAGACCTGAGGTGGGGATGGGGTAGGAAAGTAAAAAATAATGTAACCGATACTATGAAGACATTTCTGTTTGGCTTAAAAAGTAGAACTTTTGTGTGGGGAAAAATAGAAACTTGAGAGCTGATATGCTATTTATAAAAGAGAGGAATTGCTAGTGGTGCTTTAACAGCTTTCTCACTTGACTAACTCACTAGCATGGGTCATTTCTTACACCAGTGAATAAACTTTAGAAAAGCTCGTGGTGCCTCTGGGAAGAGAATTATCACAGGAGCTCCTGCTACTATTCCTTAGGCCATCTCTAACAAATTTTCAAAATGGTGATGGTCCTTTCATACAGAAAATGGATTTAAGTGTTACTCTGTTTGTTTTCATGTCCTTTAAAAGCATCCTTTACAAATGAACAAAAAAATTGATCACAAAAATTTTTCCCAAAATACCTCTTCTGGCCTTGATTTTCTATCACTAAATCCAACACCATAGGCAACAAGCTACTATTCAATGAAATAGGTGATAAAGTAACTCAAATTCTTCATTAGTAGCACTGACTGCAATTATATGTTTACTGTATATGTGCAGTTTCTGATATTGCTTTGTCAGATGTGCAACAAACACATCCTACGAGACTACTAATGAAGTGGTTAAGTGAATTAAGAAGCTCCAATTAGTGAAAAAAATCACAGCAGTGAAAGGTACCTATCACTAGACTCTATAAAGAAGCCTGCACAACAGTAGAAAGATAAGGAAGTAAAGAAGTAAATACTCATTATACCAGCATGCGCTATTCAGGTAGGTCTATGAGATATAGAAAGTGTACACGACATTGTGATTGACATGAATACTCCTACTAAGACACAGCTGGACAAAAGTTCTTCTCTCAAAGAATAATGCTTTGTGTGGCTTTCAATGGAATAAACTAGAAACAGCATCTGACAAACTCACCAGGTGCCAAATTCAAAACTGGTGTGAAACTGGGGAAAATTACATTCCCTTCTTCTGACCTGAACCTTTGTATCACCAGTCAATCTCCTGTAGGCCTGCAAACACCCACTCCATCAATGCACAAGGGAGCCTAAATGGATGTAATCTAAATATCAAAGCTTCAAAAAGGGGTGTAGGCAGAAGCAGGCTGGAAACATCTCTGTCATTTGTGGCCTCATGGATTATCTAATGTCTTCTCAAGATAGAACTTGTATTTATCTTGCACTTCCTTGGTAGTGATAGAGTAGGGGTGAGGGAGTTTTAAGAGTTAGACCATTAGGAAGTCAGATGAAATGCATCAAACTTACTCTCACCTCTTTCTTCACCAGGAGAGGAGCTAACTTTAAACGCTTTCAGCACTGAAAACTTGGAAAGCATACAGCTAACTAATCACTGGGGATAGCAGAGGTATTTTGATTTGTTTATAAAAGATGTCAAACACCACCCACACACTGTCCTCAAGTGACCCGGTTTTATTCTGCTGCATGGAGATGGAACATTGAGATATCTACCAGCACACAGAGTGCAAAATCGGGTTTATGCTCCAGCAGGATAGATGAGCAACCAGTACAGAATAACAATAATAAACATACTATCCATAATAAGACCTCCAAAGTCCTTTTCTCCTGAGCAGCATTAAGCTTTGTTTAACATTCTAAAATATTTGCACAATGGGGTTTGGGTTTCAAGGGATTCTTAAAAATCTCCATTTTTAGGCTTATTCTGGCTAAGATGCAAAGCAGAAGAGACAAAAAATATACAACACACAAATACAAAAGAATAACTGTGGGCTAAGATACATCAGAACATGAAATAGGCAGATGAACTGTTTAGGCATTTCTGGCAATGATGAGAAATGGAAATGCCAGAAGGTGGTTGTGTCAGTGGGCTTTGGCTAGCTCCATCCCAGCTGGGCAGGCTCAAACAGTTCAGGTCAGCTAGGGCATGATGGGCCATGCATTACACTACAACTCAGGAAGCATGAGCTTCTCTCTTAGCTGGGATGCAGACTCACCATGTGAATTCAAACTGGACACTTTCAGGCAGGACTTTCCCCACTTCACTGCAGACATTTAAAAAAGTCCTTGTGTTTCTGGAGCCATTTAAAAGCTCATTGTCTAGTCAAAGTTAAGTACAGAGACTTTACCTGTAGTCAGTTGACAGTGTTAAACACTACAGTCTTCCCTGCACAGGATATGTGTGTAAGACAGATGGGCTTCACTGGCTGCTGCTCTATCACTCTCCAACGATTATAGCTCCTGAGTCAGTTTAGTGAAAGAAAACTCATTTTCTGCTCTTTCCCACTGCTTTCCATCTTTCTTTTGCCTACAGAAAGTAAGTGTTTTCACCAAAAATATTCCTGGTCAATGTATATACAACATAACCTCACACAAGGCTGGGTATCTATTGGAATATGCATATTTAAAGCATCAGGCCTATTTAATTGTTTCAATAAAATATATTGGAAATTTTAACTCCTCTGCTGTTTCTCCCATCTCTGGTCTGCAGGGTTTTTCTCATTCTTTCATGAATGCATCTTCTTCTGTCTGACTGCAAGCAATACAAGAGTTAAAAGAGCCTCCTGAGAACAAAAAATTACATGGTAGAAAGCAAAAAAATGAGGGAGCTGGAAGCAGTGTTCAGGTCCCTGTGATAACAGTTTCTGTTTCAACAGTCGCAATAGAGGCAAGATGAGACCAGATGAAAACTGAGTTAGAAGAGCAGCCTGAAACAGCGATCAAGGAAAAACATGTAGGCATCAAATTCCTTGTAAGAAAATTCTATTGCACTTGTTGGCCAAAAGTCAATTGGGACCATTTTGTTGGAGCTTGCCAAAATGCTCAGCAAATGCTGCACCAGAAAAGTAAATAGTTTACACAACACTGGCAGTGCAGAACTGGAGGAAGGAGCTTCGTAAGTATGGAGCAGTGATTAATGGGTGCAAGAATTTCAAATACAGTCATACACTGGCACAACATGGCCTGAAAAGATGAATTGCCAAATGGCCTGTGAGAAATTAGAGCAGGGAGAAATGTGTTTCAATGTGACATATTCATTCCAGTAGAGCAGAAAGTGACTTCTGAAATTCACTTATTGCAGGGGGCGGGGAGGAGGCTGTTCTTCAAGGGAAAAATGAGCTATCAGCAATTTAATAGCACTTATTTGTCCCTGTGATACTGGCTTGAGTCTTACTCTATTCTCTTCCAATGGTATCTTCTTCCTAACTCCCCAGTTCATCTGAACGATGAGTAATCCCTAACTTAAAATCACTGGTAACAAGAGTTTAATAACAAGAATAGGTGAAGCTTAAGTTGCATATGGAGGAAAGATGGATTTTTTCTTCTGGTTAGGCTGGAAAATCCATTTATAAAGCTCCTAGAGGCACAGCACAGGTTACATATAGTCCTATGAATAGCTTTGCCCTTATTCAAATTCTAAGATAACTTAGTCTAATAAACCTTAGTGTTAATTAGAACTCTACAGTGATAGACATGACATTTCAGAAGGGCTTGTTACCAAATTTAACAGCTTATTCCATGAAAAATGGCATTAGTGAAGAGGTTTTAAATAGCAAATCCACATGCTAGTCTTGATTCTTTAAAAGAACTAAGAGAATTAAAAATAATACACAAAGCTTTGGGAAAATGCCATATTACCTGTATTTTCTTGGTCATGTAGAAAGACTCTAAGTCTATGCTCTTGGATGACAGAACTCCACATATTCATCCCATTCCAAGGCAATTAAACTAAAGCCACAGCACATCAAATCTGATTCTTGGTGTTAAGTAATGGATTCAGAACCTTAGACTTTTTTTTCCCTAAAGAAAACCTCTCAATCATTTCATTTGTAACCCTTATACTCACAAAGAAAATTAATAAAACTGTAATTGACAAAATGATGCCTGCCAAGATCAGGAGGCATCTAAAATTATACTCCTGGAAGGTGAGAACATCTGCTTTTAATTCTGCAACCTGTTGAGCTTTTGAACAAAAATAATACCAAAGCACTTTGTGCTTCTATGTGTGTGCACATAGAAAGTAAGAGGAAGGTAAAGGCTGAAATCTCTTACCACAAAAGAAGGCCGTAACCTGTCTGCAGACAAAGTAAAAGGGGGAAAAGTCTCCATGGTTAAGGGAAGAGGACTAGTCCCACAAGGCAAAGTAGAGTGCACAAGAAATACTTAGGCTTAAACAAGAAGGAGCCAGCTGCAGACTTGCCTGGGGCCCTGAGTTGCCTTAATGTGGTTCTGTGTATGTGAACTATTTACCTGCACTTGAAGGGATTTAAGTGATTTGTAAGCCTCTGTGAGCTCCCTCCATGTGCCTAGATGCGACCTTCTGATGAGAACACACCTCATTAAAAAATCTAATGCAGATTATCTCAAAGCTGAGAGAATTGGCAAATGTATGGACGAGAGTTTCCCAACAAAACCACCACTGTGCAACACGAGTGAGAAGAGACAGTAGTAGCTTTCCTTACAAGCCAGCAGGAAGGGTATATGAGCCTCAACCTTTTTCTTTATCCTACTGCCATTGTAAGCAGGACCCCGCTGGTGCTTTCTTTAGCTGTTCTTCACAGCGTCATATACCTACTTTGGAGACTCCTGATCTTTTTCTGTCTCTAGTCAGAAGTAGCTTGACTCATGTTAGAGACAGCATCACCTATGTTCCTTCCTCACCAATAAGCTCAGGTCACCACATAAGGAGAGACCAATTTACAGCTTTCCTCTCCAAGATACGAATCCAAACCTGCTCCAGTGAGACCTGTGAAGTTTGTAGCACCAAAAGGCCAAAGGGATTTTGGATGCTCTGTATTTAAGGAGAACAGCTGCAGCATGCAAGAGGGGTAAAGGGAAGAGAGAAATGAAGCTGAAGGAGTTCAACAACTTGGAAAAATTAATTTCCCTACACATTTAAATTGTTAATTGTGGGCATCCAAGACTGAAAATTTTGCTCTACGCAAGCAGGAGAATTTAATGTTCCATTTTGTCATTCGTGCAGACAGACTGAATCACATGGAATATTTGCTACAGGCTTTGTTTGGCTTTTTATTTTTTCACCTTTTTTAACGAACCATTTTACAGGGCTATTTCAGAAGATGCCTTTAAGCATGCCAGAGAGGTGCTTTATCAAAACAAAGTACACCTGATTAATTATCTAACAAGGGAGATGTTTGCACAGCCAGTACCATTCATTTTTCATGTGACAATACAGGCTTTAAGCATTAGCAACCACCAATCCAACACTGCCAGAAGGATGCAGTTGCCCTCCACACAATCTTTTCTTTCTGTTTTATACACATGTCAGTGCACTGTCAGGGATGTCCCAGGTTCCACCCCTAATCTTTCCTTTGTACCTGTTCTAGTTACTTGTGAGCCATTTCAAACAGGGATATGGATTTTATCAATGGTGTTGAATTGTGATTCGAGAAGATTTAGTAGAAGCAGTTTAAAATGTTGCTAAATTATTGCATTAGGGAAAAAATTCCCTTTTCTCTCATGTTCATCAGATCCATTCCCCACTAATGAATACAGAGAAGAATGAATCTCCAGAGAATTTAGATTTGAGTTTTAGAGGAGGTTTAGCGTTTGGATTTGGCTATAACTTCAATTTCCTTTCATGAATATTTTATTTAAATCCTGCATTAATCACAGAGTCACAAAGATAGCTTGCCTCCTGCTTCTGCTTGCTTTCATTGTCTGTCACAGAAGCACTTTCTCTCAACCTTAAATATCTCTAATTAAAAATTTCCCTGAAGCCAACTGATACCTGTGTGATTAATGGGCTGGCTAATAAATAAAACGCACCATGGTACTTTAAGATCATTGTACCATAAGAGTACAGAAAGGGTGCCAATGGCCCTATCATTTTGAAAGACGTTTATTAAAGAAACAATGCAGAGGTCCTAAGGGTCCTGAAGTGCTCCACATCATTAATAACCAGATAAACCATACACTGACGAACCTGTTTCAGACATGTTCATTATTTTTAGCAAGGAAGCTATGCAAACAGGGGAAAAAATCCAGCAAAGTGAAGAAAAGCACAGAGATTGTTTCTCCAATGGATAAACATCCGTCTCCTCTGATACAAGTGAGTGTGAACAACAATGAAGGACTGGCTGTTGGTGGGATGAAGCCTTTCATTCCTAGGTTTCAGGTTCAAATACAAGTCAGGTTACTGAACACAGTTCCCATCCTATGGCACTGTTTTGGGCTCTGGGTTAAGCACTCTCAGTAGGGGTTTGAGACAGCCCGATGCTCATATCCAAAACTAGGGCAGCTTCTGTAGACAGGAGCATGAGGACTCAATTACAGCTTCATCTGTGCTTAGGGAAAATCTCTCAGTGAAAGGAGCTCAGACCAGGTAACTGCACTGATGTCAGCTTAGTCTGACAGGCAAAGTGGTGCACAGATGTTTCCCTACACGGAGGTAGTAGGGGAATGGTAATAATACTGCATAACACCTTATGGTAATAAATACTGCAGCACTGATGGCTCATCTTGGGTTAGTCCATAATAAGGCAGTAAGATCTAATCCAGAGCAGATCAGAGAGAAGAAAGATAACTGTTAGCAATCCCTCTGACACTCTGTGATGTGATAAGCCCTGTGTAATGTAACTCTCAGGCATGCTGACCCAACCACCCTGCAGGGCAGGCAAAGGTGGCAGAACCAGGCTTATGTCTCCTGTCTAGACTTTTCCATGCATTTCAGTAAAGAGAGAAGCAGCTCTGTGAAGCCAGATGAAAAAATATACTCGTGCTCTGAAAGAAAGTACAACTTGGTGCTGAACCAAAGTTTGATATATCTGACTGCTGCTACATCACTAAAAGGTTGACAGTTTGTAAGACATAATGGGCATCAACCCTTGCAACTCACCAGCTTCCAGACAAGCAGACAGGCCTTGTTTCTGTCGCATTCACGTGTCTCCTCCCTGTGCAACCTGATATGAATCTACCTCCGTAACTCAGATGCTTAGCACTATGAACCCAGTGCTGAAATGACATTTATTTGTACATACTTTGCCTTTCCTCTCCCCTGTTTATGTCACTATGAGCACTAGTTACTAATTAGGTTCCTCACTGCTTCTTTAAACCAGGCTTGTCACAAGAGTTGCTTAATCTACTACTATACACCATGAAAACACACCTGTGCTACAGATCCATAGGAAAACCACCAAAATCGTCTGATCTCTTTCTCATAAAGACTATATTCAACTTTTTCCCTGCACCCATGCTTAGGCATGAGTTAGGCAAGGAGCAGTCTCAATCTCATGCAGTACTCTGTGGTCTGGCACTTATTAATCAACAAAAAGAAGGGAATCTGGAGCTGGCTCTGTTCTTTAAATGAGATTCTTTCCCTCTGCCATGGTATCAATTGAGCATAACAACCGCCAGTCAAGTAGCTTACTGAAAATCCCGGAACCCAAGCCCACAAAAGCAGTTTCTATCACTATTGTAATTTTTGACAACAAAACTGTAATTAATATACAACTGCCATCAGTAGCTGCTATAGTAGCCTGCAGTGAGAAGTCAGGTAGTCTCACTGGTCATTCTTGTTTTGCTCTAGCCATCAAAATGAAGGTCATTTCTTTCAAAAGGCAAAATGAGGTTCAACCATCCACACACACACATTCAGATGATATACCAGTTTAATATCAAAGCCAAAACCAGACACCCATGAAATGGACCCTATGACCAGTCTTCATCTGAATACAACTCATTTTCTTAGCCCTGGTTTCCTCTGCCCTCCTGAAACATTTTTCTTTTCAAAACTTAAGTATCTTAATGAAGTCAAAATGAGTGACCAAATTAATCCATAGCTACTTAAAACAGAATTCACAGTGGGCCAGATTAAGTCCTATCCAGCAACAAAAAATAACCTTAACTTAGATTCAGCCATGCTTACACAAGGGTTGAGATATGTCAGTATAAACATCTGTACCTGAGACAGCTGCCCAGGTGCCTGTTGTAGCCTGTGGAGACTTAACCAATAGAGCCAAAGGTGTTTGGCAGGAGCACTTCATGCTGAACAGAAATGTCCACTTTTGGCTACAATGAATGCAGCACTACACTGGCTCACTCTGAAGGGAGACTGAGGTGAGCTGCTTTGTTGTAGATGCCTGTAATCTCAAAACACACACTCACTTGGATGAATCCCACCCCAGAGTATCCATTCATTTATTTAGCCGTTCCACTGAAATGGCTATCAGTAATCACAGTCAAGCTCAGAGCACAAAGATCACCGAGTTATTTAAAATCTAGCATGTTTACTCCATCCAAATCTGATCAAAACTGTAATAAAAATAACTCCCACCTGTTTGCACTTGTGTAGGAGGCCTCCAGTGGCACACAAACTGCATGCATTTGTACTGACCTCATCTTGGCTACGTCATCAAGACTTCCAATGTCAGCTATATTTCACCAGTCTGACATATGTGATTGCATGAGACGCATCTGTAAATACGAGTCATTTACGCTGCATAAACATATGCTTCACCTGAAACCCATTTGATATTCATATAGCAGATTTATGCCCTCTCAGTGGTTTATGTGGAGCTAATAATATAATGATATAATATACTTGCAGTGTTGGGATGGCTGTGGACTGAAGCAGAGGTTTTCTTCGCCTCCCCGGAGTAAAGTGATGTCAGCTTCTCCAGAGAAGAAAGAGGGAATATTATGTATGTGTGGCTATCATTCAAACATGTGACATCTGTGGATCATTTGGAGTCATCAGTGGTGAAAACATGCAAAAAATGGTGGAGAATAAAAGCAGTAAGAGACTAACTAAGTTTCCAGAGATGACCTTAGCAAGTCATAGGACATTTGAAACTCTTTTGCTCATGGAGAATTCATTAGCTCTGCTTTTTAGGAAATACCCTTTTTTTAACTTTATCCTGATGTATAAAACTGTTTCTGTGACACTTGACTGCAATTCTAGCTGACAGCTAAGAAGTGACTCTATGTTGTGACTTTCAATTCAAATTCAATCCTCAGTCTCATCATTCAGACTAAGAGGATTGGGTGTGATATTTCCTTTCAGATTCAGCTCAGAAAGTGATTACACATTAGAAAAAGAGAGAAAAAAAGTGTCTTATAACATCTGCTAAGACCAAAAAAATCAATAACCAGCTGTACAATGTTAAGAATGCCAAGTCAGTAGAAGGGACTTGGTCAAACACACAACTTAAAGCTTTGAAAGGAGTTGTAGGAAGTTTGAAAGTCCCCTCAGCCTTTCTTTATTATTATTGCAGGGATATAAAATGATCTGGAGCAGCAACAACACATTTCAGAAATGTTTTAAATTGTCCTCACAAAAGTATTTTACTACATATCTGCTTGTTTCCACCCAGATGCTCTCTAACAACATAAAATAGCCAGCTACCAAAGAGGGTTGCATAAAGAAAGAATAGAGCTGCTAAGGTAATACCATGTAGCTTAGATGATTCTGTCCTTTTACTGATGCATTTAAAGCTGCTTATTTCAAATGCAAAATATTAGGATACTTATTCTTAGAACTTACATAGTCTAAGAATATTTTAAAATATATATAAAAAAATCAGGTAGCAACTTCAAGGATCAGGTTGCACATAAATAATGACCATTAGAGGGATGTATACACAGGCTATTCCTTCAATTTTAAACTTCACCTTTGCAAAAAAATTTTAGTTCCAGAATAACTGAAATACTGCGGGAAATGACATCAAATTTTGACATTTAGTTTTCAGAAGTGGAAAAAAATTTTAATATAAACAACCTTCATATTACTTAATGTTTCTGAGTTTTTAAATGTTATAATTAGTAATATACATTTTTAGGAAGTCAAAACCTAAAGATATCGATTTGATTTTTTTCAATCTATTGCAATCCATTTGGAATTTTTTAGGAGTTACCTATGCAGACAGTGTTGACTTTATTTTGTTTTCCAAATCAGAAGGTAACCAAAGGTCGTAACCTGGAAGTCATCTCAAAGATATATCTGCTGTTTTCTCATCGCAGTTCCCAGCACTAGAATATCAGAATGTATTCCACTTTGCAGCATGTAACAACACACATGCACTTTCATCTCAAGAGGGTGAAAGACAGCTGCCACTACCTTCTCATCGTTAAACTTTCAAAATACTCTACAAGGTGTAAATCACCCAACTCATCACTGACACATCTGTACAATAAAGGAAGCCTCAGCACTGGATGGTTTCAGAATGTACATGATTTAGTCTATCCAGATGGTAGAATAAGAACAGGTACTTGAAAAGAGTAAAATTTATATGTTTAAGATTTGTTCTGAGAATCATCATTGCCAATTCACACTCTGTTGCTGCTCCATTTCTTATAGAAATTGTGTGGGGGAAATCCATTCTTGGTAGTGTATGCTGTCAAGGCATGTGATCATTTCATTTTCTGACACACAATGGCTGCACAAAATAACTCAGATTGTATTTAATGAATGAATGACATCATAAACTTGAATCAGACACTGCCAGGAGCACCACAGTGTTTTTTCTATGATCCCTCAGTAGCAGCTTCTAAATAGAAAACATTTGTATTGGAGTCACATTGTGTTTTTTGTAATACTCAAGACATTACTGGAGCAAGGCAATGAAAAGCTACTCGTACACGTTGTGTCTGGCTTGCTATTCCACAAAGCATTTTAGCTCTAATCCACAGACTAATGTTCCTGCAGTTTCTGAAATAGGAATCTCCTAATCCTGGCATCTGAGACAGTACTGCATTCAGATGATAAAACCTGGGCATGTTTTCATTTTTCTCTGTTTACAAGTGTCAATTCCTTTGTGCATTTCTCAAGAGGTTGGCTGTTGAGCATGGCAGGAATTAGTTTTCCTCTCCTGCAGAAATGTTAGTGATTTCAATTCCTTCTCTTTCCCTCTCCATACTTTTACTTCTGTCTTCATACTTTTATTTCAAATGAACTGAAGACCTTTCAAAAGAACTATTCAAAATCCCAGAGGAATCATCCTCACGCAACACTATGAGCAGAAACAAGAATTTTAACACCATTTTTCTCATTATAAAACACTTCTGGATGAGTTTTGTTCAATCTTCTCTGTTGAAGGTGTAAGAATCCATTCAATTAATAATTGTAATAATACAGTGGCAATAATTAAGTCAGTTTTCTGACTTCACAATGACTCATCCCCTTCCTCTCACAGATCAGCAGAGGCAGGATCCTCCAGCACAAGGATGATAACAAACAGTTGGCTCAGAGGAGAAAAGGAAATAACATGTTTCAGTAGTGAATTGCCTTTATAATCTAGGGGCTCTGTACAGCCATAAACAAGGGAAAGTCAGGTGCAAATCCTCGATCTAATATATTGTTTCTTTACACAAAGGGAAACAATTGCAAGTGGAAAGGCAGAAATACCTAGTTCAGAGCAGTCACGATTTGAAATCTCGGTCCCAATCACCTATACCCCTGAAGAATATTTACTGAGCTAATGATTTTCTGGGAAAGATCACCCTTCAGCCTGTATCTCTCAATTGCTTGTCTTTAGCTCCCGAGTATTATCCTGAACCTGAGACACTTTCTCTGATAAACGTTTTTTTTCCTAATGTTTACCTTAATAAGTGGCTGTTAAGAACTTGACATTTCCCAGTGAAAACCTAATTTGTCAGATAATTTCCAGCAAACTCTAGTTAGCAGCAAATGCATCACCTCTAGAGGGATTCAGCAGCTGCCATTCATGATACAGTACCAACAGCATTCACCTGAACAAATAAATGAGTGCAAGATTGCAGGTCTGACTATTTTCTCTGGCCAACATCATAAGCCCACTTTCTCACTGCACGATTACTCAGACATGATCCATGTGGTCAGAGTTAGCTGCTAACCACTCCTCTTACTTTTTATATCAGTGTGCAATTGTGCATATTTTAGTGCAAGGGAAGTTCCTCATTCACGAAGACTTCAAAAGAATAACACTGGAGATAATTCCTAACTCTTGCCTACTGCTAGGCAATGCTGGATGAATGCAGTGGATGACAAATGACCTACATCTATAGCTTTTTACAGTTGGAGTTAGTTGAACATTTACAATCACATATCTGTATCTGGAAATTCTTTACATTCCTGTAGAGAGTGTGCCAGCGCTAACTCCTCCTTGAACAGCAGAGAGAATATGATGCTGTGTCTGGTCTCTGGAGCATGTGTAGGCTCCACATGGCTCCTGCAGCATGCTGAGGTGCTGGTTGGGCTGTTCCACAGCTGCTTCCTGACCTGAAAATGCACATTCTTTCACCTGGTAAATTAGAGCACAAAATTAGGGGAAATACACATGCACATTGCTGTGCACTGGGTCTTGTTCTAATTTGGCATCAGGCCCCACAATACATATAACATATTAAAATATTGCTGTTTCTCCTGTCACTGCCAGTACTTATATTGCATTTGCCAGTACAACCACCTGTGCTCTTCAACTTGTTTTACAGCAGTGAATTAGGAAGCTGACAGCAAAGGAGATACTGAGATATTACAGCAGAAAGGCAGAGCAGAGAGCTATCGATGCTATCTGACAAAGATAGATAAATGGTACTGTAGGAAGGGAAAGGTACTTCTGGCCCCTGAGGAAGCATGGGCTACAGGGCAGAGGAGAAAGGATGTCTTTAGAGGAATCAGCTAATACTGGAATGGTCTTACATTTTGCTGCATTTAAAATAAAAAAAAAAAAAAAAAAGAAAGAAGGAAAGAAAATTAATTTTTTTCTTCCCCAGAAGGGTTTATAGTCTACAGATACAAATGGATGTTATCCCTGTTTATGGAGAGGGAAATTGAGTTATAATTACTATGAAATGAGTAATTCACTATATTTAGCAAAGGAAGGAGGGAAAACAGAAAACTAAAAGCAATGTATTTCAAGAGGGCAGACTTCAATAAACAGTGTAAATTGGTGGGTGAGATCTCCTCGGAAACAAGTTGAAGTGACAAAGGAGTCCAAAAGAGTTGGCAATTCTTTAAAGAAATGACAGTAAGGGCACAATCAGAAGCCATGCCAACATGAAGGAAGGATAGGAAGTGCAATCAGAAAACAATTTGGCTAAACCATGAGCTCTTCAATGACCTGGAGCTAAATAAAATGTACAGGAAGTGAAAACTACATTGAAGTACTAAAGAAAAGTACTAATGAATAGCATAAATATGTGGGGAAAAAATCACAAAAACAAAGGTACAAAAAGAGAGGAAATAAGCAAAGGAAGCAAAAAGCTTTCTGTAAGCACATTTGCAGTAAAAAGAACTCTGAGGAAAAACAGTGGTTCACTGCTAAATGGAGGGAACAAGTTCCTGCCAGATGAAAAGTGAAATGTTTGGTGCCTTTTCTGTTTCAGCCTTCACTGGAAAAGTCAACTATGACTAGACGATTGATACAACCAAGGGGCAATAACTCAGGTTACAACAGGGGAAGGTCAGATTAGAGAGTACTTAGATAAGGTGGATGTTTCCAGTTCGGTGGGGCATTAGGGCATTTATCCCAAGATACTTAAACAACAGGCAGAAATAATCTCATAGGCATTAGTAAATCTCTTAGAGAACTCATGCAAAGTGTGTAGGGTCAGAAGACTGAAGAAGAGCCAGCAGACCACCTACTGTATGAAGGAGTAAGGAATCCAGTGAATTATCAGTCTGACAATCTAACTTGATTCCTGAAAAAAAACCCTAAAACCTGGAACACGTAATCTAACTACTTGTAAGCACCTAGGTGGCAACAGGGAGAGTAGTAGCTAACACAGTTTTGTCAAGAACAAATCATGTCAAATCAATCTAATTCCACTCTACAACAGGGTAACAACTTGTGGGTAGAGGAGGAAAAGAAAATATCATACATCTTGACTTTAGTGAAGCTTTTGACACCATCTCACATAACATTTTCATAAGCAAGCTAAGAAAACACGGTCAAGATTAAACTACAGAGAAAAGCAATGCAAAGCCAGTCAGAAATCTGCATTTTAAGAGTAATTTATCAATGATTTATTGTCAAAATAGTAGGATTGTATCAGATGGGAATCACGGAAGTCTGTCCTAGGTCTGATAAGTTCAATATTTTCATGAATGATGTGGAAGAAGGGATAAAAGTGTGTTTGTTGCATTTACAGATAAAATCAAGCTCAGGCAGTCTGTAAACAGATTCAACAAGAATCAGAAAAATTGTGACAAATTAGGGAGGTGACCTGGAAAAATGAGGCCCAACTCAGTAAGAACAAGTGAATATATTCACATAGATCAGAATAACAATTTGCTCAAATACATGACAAAGAACTGCTGGAGAGAGGAAGAAAGTGATTTGGGAATCATGATGAATCACAAACTGAACATGAGTCAACAGTGTTCCATTATTTTTAAAAAGACAAATAGGACAGTAGTGCGTACAAGCCAAAAAGTCACCTGTAAGACGTGAAACTGCTGACCTGCTCTGCTCTGCCCTGCAATACTGCTTCCAGTGTCAGGAAAGAAAGAACTGGGATTGTTTTGGACTAGAAGTTTGAGTGGAGACATGAAAACAGTCTTGAAGTACTTGAGAGATACAAGGAATAAGCTCTTCCTATATGCCAAGGCTAGGATAAATACATGGATTTAACTGTAATAAGAAATCCAACATTTAAAAATTAAATTGACAAACATCTGTCAGAAATAGCTTAACTAGATGTGATCCTAACACCAAATAGCTGGATAGCCTAAAAGTTTTCAAACTGTTCCTTTCATCTTTTCCTTCCATGACACACTGGATTTCAGGGACATAGGTCATGGATGATTAACCAAAGTTCACACGGGGCATCTAAAATCAAGCAGAAAATTGAAGCCTGACCTTAGCAACAGAAGTTCAAGTGTCTTTACCTCAAAATATCTTTCCTCTCACTTTCTCTCTCTCAATAAACAGATTATACATGTAGAGTCTTTATGCAACAAACAACACATTAAAACTTTTTTATATAATAAAGGAGAGTGATTGTTTTCATTTCTGTTTTTGCTGTCTCTGTTATCACAATACAGGTGAAAAGGTGGTGATGCCGAAGCAGAGTTTTCTGATGGAAAATACATTACAAATCTAGAAATGCACCATTAGACTTCTGCATAATTGGATACTAGTTGATTAAAGGTCACCAACAAACAGGCTTTTGATAGAGGCCTGAAAAAAGTTCAGCTCCCCCATGTAGCATGTGTCAGTACAGAACGGAGAAATGACACATTCAGTTTATTATGCCGCATTTACAATTTAGGATGGGTTATTAGTGACAATATTTCTTTTATAGAAACAGCAGATGACTTTTATTTGTACTATTAGAAATGCTGTGAATAGGAATTAATAGGCTCCTTTGCTGTGTTAATAATACACTCCTACCGAGTAAATATTGGCTAAATAATTAAGGGAAGGATCTTTTTTTTTCCAATCCTCGATGCAATTTGCTTAATTTGATAGATTTTAATTGGAAAAGTGAAGACTTGGTTAATATTTAAAAAACAAACAGTTAATCATAGTCTTTTGCACTGCCTGTGTGTATCAGCTCCATCAGAAACAATATGTTGTTCTACAGGGATGACTATACTAGAATTGAGACACCAAAGATACCAAGTGGTATCTTTGAAAAATGGACTTTGAAAGAACACGTAAGTGATTTCTTCTTTCTGAAATGAGTTAGGATCTAAAATACTCTCAAATCCCAAGCCATTCTTTGCATGTATTTTTGGCACATATATTCTCTGAAAGTTGTGGGAAATTAACATCTAACTGATTCCTTTAACAGTTCCACTATGTATTTAAATAACTTGCTAAAGCTTTCCTGATTTAGTAACTGCTGATTATTCTTCAAGTGGATAAAGGAAATCTGACACAGAATGCCATACATATACCAAATATTTCCGTTTACAGGTTTCCTGAATGCTTTAGTGCCGTCCTATACTTTTAATATAAAGTAGTTCAGTTTTAATCTGGAATTGTAGTTATCCACAGCACCCATAAATTATTTTTTTGCAAACAGTGGTGGCAGGAAAAGGTGTTTTCAGTCCTCTGCAGGCCTGTCAAAATGTTTGTAGAAGTAATTCACACTTGCAGTAACTGAACCTATGAAAGTTTTGCCATTCATTTCAAATACAATCTCTGTAAATGAAAGACTAATGCCTGCCCTCATGTTTCTTCTGTTGCACAGGGTGATTACAGACAGTAGGTTTGCTTTATGGAAGCAACAATAAAGCTAGACCTTATTAGCTATTTTGAACTCTGTGGGTTTTAATGATTACATGAGATCTGAGCAATTCATTCCCTTTAAAATAAGAGAAACTGGCTGTTTAAAACCTCTTGATGACTTTGAAATTTCCAGCCAGCTCGTCTGAATTCCACTGAGGGACTGACTCTGTGTATGTTCACACAAATCCTATTAAAGTCGATGGAAGTCACAAGCATGTCTCTGGGGCAGAGTGGGACCCCCTGCTATCTAGTCAGTGCAAATTAACAGCTGGGAGTGGAAGGAATGTAAAAAAGCAAAATCTCTTCACAGACCCACATTGATATGCAAGGGATTTGCCTGTCAGGGTGAGATGTGTGATATGAAGTGAATGTTTATTGCACACTGCAGGGAGCTTCCAATAGTAGCCAAAAGGAGATATCTATAGCAGATCTGGATCGGAAGCCATCTAAAAGCCAAGGCAGAGTGAAAGGCCTTTTGATACAGAATACCTTTGTGATGTTTCTTATTCCTCGTTACAGGGAAAAAAATTGCCAGTATTTGCAAAGTGAGGAAGAGGAAATTGGGAATCTCAACATTTGCCAACACTTTAACTTGATTATTTTGCAGCATTTTGAAATGTGCTTTGTAATAACCATGGGTGGATGCACAAAACTCAGTAAATTGCAGCAATGTTCTCACAGGAACTCAGGGAGAGAGGAGAAAATTTTCAGGAGTGATGTGAACTTTGATAAGTTGGGTAAACTGTCATGGTCCCCGGCCACAAACACAGGTTTGGCTGGAACAGACACTCACGTCCCCTTACCAGGGGACCTGAGATAAGAAGTGTTGTGTGTCTGCAGCCCAGTATCACACAAACTTTGCTGCTGTAACTGCAAACAGTCCTACATGTGAGTATCTTACTAGGATTAGCACACACCTACTCTTATCTTTGCTTTTCCTTCCCTCTGGAACACAGTCCAGAATCCCTTTGGAAAGAGGGACAAATACATTCTGTAAGTACCAGCAAACTGCTATGCTAGTGCATAGGATATTTTAAAGCCTGAACTATTGCATATGTTTCTATCCAGGAGTTAAAGATGGGAGTTTGAAGTGCTGCTGTAAATATTTGAAAATAATAGAGCAGGAAGCAAGAGAGAATCCAGACAAGTAGAAATGCACAGGGACTACTCCTTCACTGATTTGAAATTATGTTAGACATTCTTATATACACAAACCCAGTTAGACTACTGCTTATACACACATGTACTCTACTTCTAGACTGGATCCATATGGAGTCCATTTGGATGTCTCTGGGTAGAGATGCTTGGCAGTCATACGAGTCCATCAAACTAGCTCTACTGATGAGCTCCATCTATCTGGCCAAATGCGTGAAAGATATGTGCAGACAGAACAACTCTGGATCTATCTTCAAACATATTTGTGGAGGGCGTCTTGGTCCTACCAGTTCTGTTGCCTCCTAAGTCCTTCTGAGTCCTGTTTGTTAAAGTTTACCTCTTCAAGTGCAATTATCTGCTATGCAATAGGAATTAGGGGTACATGCCTCAGGATCAGGGCATACAGACTGTGGTCTGCTCTCTGCTTCTGTAGGGAGACACAGAGGATTTGCCTCTTCTTAATTCTCTTTCTCTTTTTTCAGGCTGAAAATTCAGATTTTTCAGCAAACACTGCGGCAAGGGTTGTATCAGTTTGCTATTACCAATTCAGATTTAATCCTAATTCTTTCATTCCAATGAACACCTGCATTTGGGCTTCCTTCCTCCAGTCATGCTGGCTAACATGTTTCCAGAGTCTGTCTCAGTTTAGGTTTGAGTTTGAAAGGTGGAGATGGGTGATAGAAAACTTTGTCATCAGCGGGACATTTCTCCCCTGATCTCAATAGCAGATCTGACTCGGAAAGCAGGACCTGTCAGCCAGAAGTTGTTGGCCCCAGGCCCCATCTCCCTTTTCTATCTTCCTATGACACTAAGTTCAAAGTAAAACTTAACAAGCAATTGCAGCTATGTCCCCTGAGTCCTATGACTCAGCACTGGAACACCGGCCTTCCACATGAGAAAACATAGCACAAAAAACACCTTCCAAGAGGCTTCTGCTTAATGCTGGAAAGCACTGATGCACTCTGGCTCCAGGGAGAGGTAAAAAGTTGATTGCCACCCATTCAATAGCCATTTCCTTCTGTGTGATCGATGCAACACCATCAAAGACCGGTTTGGTGACAGGGGCCTGTTAGCTATCAGAGGCAAAGGACGAGAGCTGCTTCATGATAGATGCTCATGGAAAGGGAAGCAGTAAAAAGCACAGCAGCAGTAAAAGGAATGAAATAGGCTTCCTCCTGAATGGAGGAGCAAGAGTAGGATAAACGAAGGGACATTGATTGAATCAGAACATTTCTTCAAACTCAGAGCTCTGACTGCAGCACTCTCATTGTGCTGTGTAAAGTTTCTTCCCGTGCATGCTTGGTGACATCTTGACACACTGATTTTAGTATTGCTCAATCTATAATCCCCAGGGGAAGGTATCTGAGCTCTGAACAGTGCTTTTGAGTCATACCTTCCAACTAAACCCATTTTCCAGTTCCGTCCTTGACAAGGTCACTGAGCTTCTGATCTCAGAAGTAAAAGCCTTACAGGAAAGGTAAGTGGAAAGACGAATGAAGACTTGTGCTGGTCCTTCTGGTACATACTGGTACAGCTCAGCCTGTGCAGTCTGTGAGCAGCATTAGACGACATTACCCTAAATGTCTCACATGTAGACAGAGCAAGACTTTCCTCAGACATGGTTTGCCTTGGTCTTGCTTTAGAGATTGCAGAGTGAGACAATCTTTGCACAGGACTGTAAGCTTAAGCCAAGTTGTCCTTACATCTACAAGAGAGGCTGGCGCAGCCCTCATGGGATGGAGTAATCAGCAGCAGGGGAAGGGGCTGTGGATGGGACATGCCTGTCCTCACTCTCTTCACTTCCAGCTGGTGCCTGGGCTGGAGGGGGCAGTGAAGAAACCTCAGCTCTTGCACTGAGTGCAGGAGCTTCCTCTGCTTCTGAAACTGCAGGATTAAGAGATGAGAGTTCCCAAAGCAAAAAACCCTGGATGTGAATAGGAAGGTCATTCCTTCCCCTGCTTCAGCTAAGCTGTTGTGTTACAGCAGCTCTTTAAATATCCCCTCCAGGTCAGTCTGTGAGACGCTGTTTCACAAACCTACATGTTTCCAAACACATAGTCTCAACCTTCACGTCTCCCTCATGCTGGTACTGCTTTACTGTCTGATCCAGCCTAGCTGCAGGAACAGTGTTCACACACAGACCCTTGCATGCATATGGACATGGGGAGACTGAAGAAGTTAATAAGCTTCAAAGCATGTGACACAATAATCAGAAGTTCACATCAGGACAAGCAGAGAACAAGTGGGGCTTTACAGTGAACAAATAAATGACCTTTGACTCCTATGTTCCCTGTGCATTCGTACACAGACTAGACTGCTACCAGCATCTTGGTGCAGTCACATCCCACTGGAAAAACAGTCAGTGTGATGGTACCTGGACTCCCCATCATCAATGTCAACCAACTTCAATCTCCTCCCCAGGGCAGTGGATGCTATTTTATGCCTTGTCTCTTTTTACATTACCCCTCCACAAAGTCTGAACAGGACAGTTTGGGATTCAGTGCGCACCCACAGCACATTCTCAGGGAGAAGAATCTTATCACCCAGCCTGAATGCAGCCCTGTAGAAACACTGGAGCAATGATTTGCTTTCTAAGTGTATTTCATCAAATCGTCAGATAGCAGAAAAAAACAAGGAAGATGAAAACACTTCAACTTCAGTTGAATAGGATGACATTGCAAGGAGCCTAGTGTAATAAGGAAGGCTACCTCTCTGGGACCATGAAGAAGACACCAGAAGCAATCATGAAACAACCAAATAAAATAAACAGCCTTTCCATCTGTAAATGTTTGGGAAAATTACACCAAAACTAAGGCTTTAAGGCATAAATTTCCTCCATGTAAAAATAGAATAAAATATATCCATTGATTCAGCACCAACACACGCCTATGCTGGAGAAAGACTCTTCATCAAGGACTGTAGTGATAGGATAAGCAGTAATGGGTTTAAAAAAGGGAAGTTCAGGTAAGGTATAAGGAAGAAGTTCTTTACTGTGGGGGTGGTGAGGCACTGGAACTGATTGCCCAAAGAAGTGGTAAATGCTCCATCCCCAGCAGTGTTCAAGGTCAGGTTGGACAGAGTCTTGGGCGACATGGTCTAGGGTGAGGTGCCCCTGCCCATGGCAGAGGGTTGATGATCTTCAGGTCCTTCCTAACTGCAACTGTTCTATGATTCTATGATTCTATCTAGGGGTACTGTGAAGGTACAAACTTATGTACATGCAAACACAATAAATCCATGTCTTATTGGACTCATAATTTGGTTTTTTCCCAAGAACTGCTTAAATGTTTTTATACATCTGCTAAACTGCTTTGGGAGTAACATGAGACTACGTTATGTTTAATAATATAAGGAAAACCTTGAAGCTTCATCTTCCAGATTTTTACCCAAGAAACTATTAGTCATTAAATCAGGGCATTTTTCAATTTTTTTTCCTTTTCCAATTCAGTAGTTAAAATAATTCCCATTTCAATCAATCCAAACAGGGAAAAAAAAACCCAAACCAGCAACTGTCTGAAAAAATATTACTTCGCATTAATCAGAAAAATCTTATTTAAACGGAAATGGGGCTTGGCATTATCTTCCCCCTTTCAGAGTTCTGTCAGGGTTAATTTCTAAACTGAAAGGCCCCATTCAACTGAAAAGTCAAAATGTTTGCAATAGATAACTCCTAAAAAGGAATGTTGCAATACTTAAAGGAAGTTCTTTGTTGCTTTTTCTCAATTAAATCATTCCATAAATAGTGAAACTGTTCTATTCTGAACATTTGGGATTTTTTAGCAGATCTTCTGTTTCTAAAAAAGGAAATTATCCATTGCTCAGGTTTGATATTTACATAATGGCCATCTCTTAAGATTGGCAAACTCAACAGAATAAGGGAGTGAAAGAATGGCCCTAACACAGCACACTAAATAACTGGATCTCTTGTGTAACCCTGCAGTGATTCAGGATGCTAACAAAAGGGATTTTTTAGCATCAGTTTGCACCAACTACCTCCACTGCTTGTACAGAATCCTCCCAATAAAGAACATTTAAATAATTTTTAATTCTATGTACTTATATATGGATTTTAATTGAGATTTTGAATAATTTCTTGATTTCCTTTAAAATTTATAAATTTATATGAAAGAAGAATGTATTTCAATTACCAATGGATATACTCCCACAGGCACATGTGTATGTCTAAACCATGCACTTTGTGGATCATAGTGAATGTTTTACTGCATGCCTTAAGTGTACTGAAATTGCTGTAAGGAGATAGCTTTGAAGAATTTTTTTTGTTATTGATATCCTTGGAAAATTCAGAAAATGTAGAGATATGAAGGATACATCAGAGAATTTCGTTATAACTGCATTGCTTCTTCCTGGTGCTGCATAAAAGCCTTTCTTCAAAAGACTGCAACACATTGTACTGCTTAGCTGAATTGAAAGTGCATTTTCCTATCCTTCAAACATTGTCAGCCAGACTTGGGAGCAGAGGACTCCAGAGGACATACAGGTTCACACAGCGATTAGGGATCGGTGGGTTTTAAGAGGTGTAAAACTGTCAGCCCAGTCATGGTTGTCCTGAGGCAGCCTGGACATGGCAAACTAAGATAGCAAGGCAAACAGCCTGCTGACTGTCTTGGTTGCTGTCAAGCATGGATAGCTGATGCAAACAGAAACGGAAACCAAAAAAAAGGAGAAAAGAAATAAAAATGTTAGGAAAAAAATTATCCCTGATGTTACACTATGGGTTTTTCTTTATGCATAAAATCCATGAAGTTTCTAGGAAAAAGACTGTCTGTTCAAAAATCATGGCAGCTCTGCTGGCAGCCCCACTCCCTCCCCAGCCATCTCCCTCTACTCCGACAGCAACATATAAAGGACAGAGTACCTAAGACACCAGGAAAATATGTTATCTCTCCATGGTAACCTCAAGCCCAGGGGCCACATGGTTAGCTCGTATAAATTGATATATCAGCTTTGCTAGAACCCAGGTGATTTATTTCAGGGTCCCACTCTTTGCTGGGTGTACAGAGACCACAACAACATGGCACTCTATATGAGCCTCCCATCCTGCCTGCCCTTCATCATGTCACAAAAGCCCCATAAAACCTGGGTTTTGCAAACACCACCACTCTGGGCTAGTCACGGAGAGGAGATAGGGTGCTCCTTTCCCCCAGGGTCATGGCCTTCAAGGTCCTTCTATAAAGTGATAAAATGAAGACATTCACTGAAGTAATCTCAGGCGCTGCCTGGGGAGGAAGCAGCAGAGCCCTCTTGGTGGGGCTGCCTGCCTCTGGGATGCATCCACTCTGAAATTAGCTCTTGGAAATGGCACAGGCATCATCTTAACAATCTGTGTTTAAAGGAGCTTGTCAAATGAGGGCAATGGTAACGTATTGTACACAGCCCTGACAAAACTAACTGAGTGCGATTCTGGTCATCCCTTTTCAAGAAAACTAAATTCACAGGGAAATAGGTGCAGAAGAAGGCTACTGAACTGTCCAGGGACATGGAAAGCCTGTTTTACAAGAGGAAATGAGATGTATGAGTTTTGTTTAGCTTCACAGGACAAAGGCTGACACAGAATATGATTATTGTATATAAATATCCCATACTGATAAATGCCATGGAAGAATTATTTAAGCTACAGGATGGTTGCTGGCACAACCAGAGCAAGCTGCCTGTGAAGACACTTGATGGAGAACAAGGATTTTCTAACTGGCAGAGGAAGAAGTTTTTGAAGACATAAGAAAAGCTGTGAGATTTTATCGTGAGATCCAGCCAGGTAAGTCATGGAAATTTGATATATTACTTGAGCAGAGGGACTGGATCCAGAGAACCTTCTCATCCTTTCCACCTCTATGTTGTATAAAAGCCAAAGGGAATTTTGCCACAGATATAATTAGGCTCACCCGAAATGTTAATCCTATCAGCATGTGTGGGTGGCCTAATCAATTCTGGGTCTTCAAATGATTCACCACAATTTTTCTGACCAGATACAGACTTTAAGCTAAACGAATGCGTAAATTGTATCTTCAGCAGCAGACCTCCAGACCTGGCTGCTCAGTTCTCAGTGCATAGATAGTGGACACAGATACACTTTATTAATCAATTATCCCTGTTTATTGGAGACCAGGATCTTCCTGCAGCTGCTAAACCCAATGACATACACTGACAATTATATAAACTTTCATGAAACTCCAGAAAAGCTATCAGCAGTTTCCTGGCTTTAATTTTTGAGCTGACCTGATCTGATACAGGGTGATTTTTTGAGTCATTTGATAGTGTAGAGAGCTAAGCAAACCCCTCTCCAAACAGCCATAAAAAGTTGCTCTGCAGTCTTTTCTACTTTTGAAAGACCAGAAGCACGTTGCTGCAAACAATCAAGCATGAACACAGAAAGGATTAGATCTTACAGGAGATCTTGACCTTGGGTGCATCAAACCTTTTTAAAACAAAGATACGTTTTCAGATAAACAACCTATTTTTTATAAAAGGAGTCAGCCTTCTGCAAAAGATCGTGATTTTTCTTCGGAAAGTGCAAAATCTAATAGATAAAAAGTTTTCATTTGAACATAGGGTTTTTGTCAACACTACACTTGTTAAAAAAGATCAGTTTTCAATCAGTGAAGATGAAAACATTTGTAAAGGCAGTTGACTTTTCAGTGAAGAAGTGACACTGGTGACCCTTCTACAAATGGTGGAATTTTATTCTGCAGATAAATTTCATCCAGACAATTTCCAGGGCCATATTTTTAAGTCTGCCTCAACTGGACTTCCGTTTCTTGCTTTAACTTGGGTTGTTTAATCCTCTGAGAACTGATTGATCCCATAAATCAGCTATCTAAATATGTAAAGGTCCTAACTTTTACACTTAGAATAGGATTGCATATCCAGACTGTCTCTTAAATATCTGGGAAACACAAACCAATAGAAAATCTGTCTCAGTGCATCAGGTTTACAACTGATACCTACAGAGCGAAACAAAGATTATCCTAAAATATTTTTATTAGCTTATGCCGAGCTGCATATCCTACTTACTAGTAACACCAAATTTAGGTTTAGTGGAAAGAAAATATTTGTAGAAATCTGAAGTACACAAAAATGTTGTCTCGCAATCATGCAGGAGCTTCTGGACAACACTGAAATCATCCTGCTTAGCTCTCATCAGCATCTTAATAATAATGACGCTGCATGTAGATGAGATACTTTGTTTTCACAAAGGCAATCTTGCTTAAATTTGCTATAATTGACTTACAAGCCAGTGATCCCACTCAGAGGTATAAGAGAAGGTGCCGGGGATGTGAAGAGATTTGGTTCCAGCAGCAGCTGTAGCTGCTGCCTGTGTCCTACAGTGGTTAGCGCATGAGGAAAAAGGAGGTGAGGAAAAGGGCTTGACCAAAAAGCAGAGAAGTGGACACTGGTGTGAAGCTGATTTCGTACCTACAGCTGAAGCAGGAGCAGACAATATCAAATGTCAGAAGGAAGTTTATCCCCGCAAGCTTTCCAGCCCCATTTTGCACAACAAAGAGATCTGGCCATTTCAGATAAGGGGTGGATGAACATCCCAAGTTTCAGTTGCTTATTTATCTGAGGCACTCCACCCTTCACTAAACATCTCCATTCCCAGAATGATGCAAGTCCCTTGATTAGAAAAACATGGCACATTACCGGAATACCTCAGTCCCACTGTGCTCTGTTTGTCCCACCCTCAGAGAGCCATCACAAAACCTGATTCTGTCCTCCCAAGTTAGCAAGACTCCCACCAACCTCAGTGGCACCAGTATTAGGCTTGGGTAAATATTTTCTATCCATACATAGGTTGTCTTATCCAGTTATTTTCAACAAGGGAGGATATTCCCATACACGCCTTTATTAAATAAAGCTTTTCTTTGGCTTTGTTTGTAAAGCAATGCAAACACCGTGCATGGAAGAAATCTTTTATTCCAGCTGCCATAACAACTGCTTACAATAGTTGAGAGAGGCCTGTGAAGAAGAGAAAGGGTAACCTTGCCATGACACAGATCTTTATTTCACTTTGAAACCTTGCATGCTTCAGTTGAGTTCTTGTCTCTCTCCACCTGTGTGTTCAACTATCTTTGATATGCTGACTTAGAAGGCCCTGCTTGATCAAAAAGCAAATCCCTGTATAGCGAATGCAAGCCTGTAAAGAGTAAGCTCACTTTTCTTAGCTATATCCTATCAACCCACTGGAAGTGCTTCTTAGTCTTTCTTTGATGATTCACATATGGATCTTTTTTCCTGCTCACCAGCCCTGAAGAGACCTCCCCAAAACCAACCCTGACATAGTGAAATGTCACTTATCCATCACAGAGATGGAGCTGCTTTCAGGAGAGCTGAGTTTCAAGTCACTTGCTCAAGTCTTGATACACTAAAATTGTTCTGTACCCGGCTAAAAACAGAGAGGGCACAAGTTCAAATGCACATCCAAATGTGGTTGCTTTCTCTCTACTGAGCTCCAAATTATTATCCTTAGGTGAAAAACTCTCTTCAGACTTACTTACCCCATCATCTGCCAATCTGAGAGTAGAAGACCCTCAGTGTCTCAACTGCTCCTCTCATCTGACATCTGGCTCCTGCTGGGTCCCGACAACACTATTAGAAATGTCTCCTTTACATTCATGTGTAAGTGAAGTAGTTCACAGCCTCCTCCAATATTTTCACATCTTTGGATATTTCACCTTCACGTATCCTTCTAGTGTCTATTTCCATCTTTTTCCTTTGGCTATTAGATTTCAATGAATTAAGCTTGAATAAGCACTTAGTCTGACTTATTCTATATGTAAATCAATCTTTCGTATTAGTTGTTTGAAGAAATTTTAGCTATTGCTTGTTTGCAAGATGTGTACATTATGGAGTTTCCTCCTATGGCATCACCACAGTTAAACTTCTTACATAGTCTGTCCCCCTCACAATTTAGATTCATCTTCTAATGAGCTAAAAATTAACAAGGTAGATAAGGGTCATTAGAAATATATATTCATCTTTACCAAAGTCAAACTACACAGCCGCAATTGAACACATTATTGTACGCATTCCACTATAAAACTGAGGAATTTCAGACCAGAATTATTCTAAGACATCAAAATGCACAACATGCAGAATCTCCCCAGACATTGTCCGCAGATCTCGTCAGAGCCTTAAGACCTGACATGAATATAGGTTTCCTGTTTTCTCGACACTCACGTATAAAAACCTGGCATTTCAGCAGTTTGCAACTATTCAATTAATAGGTCACTCATCAACTGATTTAGTCAAACATTAACATGAGAAGAGGCCAAGTGACCTCCTCCCTTCACTGCAAAACCTTTGCAGTGGTGACTTAAGTGGGTGAAAAAAAATTAACCAGCTCTGCTGCGATCTCCATGAGTGAACATCCCACTTTCAAATAGTAAAACTTCACTTGCCCTCTGGAATACCACAGCATCAATCTGTCACATATTAGGGATTTCACCTTCATGCTGTTAACATACCTCAGACTCAAATACCAGTAATTAACGGGCTTGTTGACGAAAGAGAAACAGTTTACTCAGTGCTTGTCTATGTATCATTTCTATACCAGTGGGGACAATCCTTTTCTTGAACCTATGCTCATCCTAAATTTGTTTGCTTATTGCTTTGCACAGTGAGGCAGGACTGTGAATCCTGTGTGTACTCTTGACCCTTTCTCTCGGAGGATGGACTTTGTGAAGAGTTGCTCAGGTTTTACTTCCTCAAGCCAGCAAACAGATTGTTTTAAGCTTAAATCTTGTCAGTTTTCAGGAAGCTGAACTGCTCTGGATCTGGGTCATGCCCAGAAAAGAATTAGAATCTGTAGGTCATGGTTTTTGCTGCAAAACTGGTGCCAATGATTTCATGGCAGATGATAGTCACACATCTGAGTCAGATCTAAACAAATGTGGCTAGAAAGTGTCAGAAGAGTACAGAGCCACCCAGAAGTGCTGTCTTTTAGATTAGATTAATCATAAAAGCAAAGTTCAATCCTTGCCTCTGCAGGTACATTAAAGTTAGTCGCTCTGTGTGCTCTTTGTGGGCTACTAACTCTGATGCCCTTCGTAAATCTCAACTTGCTGAAATACACCAGATTCCCCAGTAGACATTGGCAAGATAAAGATATTTTTTGTTTCCTAGGAACCTGCAGTCGAGCTGTTCTCTGCTTTTATGGGTCTTGTTTTCAGCAAACAAAGAGAGATTTCTTTTTCCTTACAAAGTAAAATTTCTTCTCAAAAATGTCTGTCACATCTTGTGGAAAAACTTAACATACCAGTGGCTAGAAAAAAAAAAAAACACACCTTTTTGTTCATTGAAGCTCTGTATCTAAAAGTCCGGGGTTATTTTAATGAAAAAAGGACTTTCTAAAGCTCTCACCAGAAAAAAAAAATAATAAAATAAAAAAATAGCAAACAATCAACACGTTGTGAATGTGCAGGGCCTTAGTGCTCTCAAAGAAAGGCCACCTTTCACCTCACAAAGCTGCCTGAACCAGTCCAAATTTCTCCCTCAGCTCACCATTTCCATTGCAAGTGCAACTCTGGGAGGCGAGACCTCGTCTTCCAAATCCTTTTGCGCTGATATAGATACCTTTTGTACAATGATACAGGCAAAAATGGCTTCAAAATGCCTGTCTGCTGTGGTTAACCCCAGCCAACAGCTGAGTACCTCACAGCTGCTTACACACTTCCCCTTTGGGGTGGAAAATCAGAAAAAGGTAAAACCCACAGGTTGACATAAGAATAGTTTAATAATAGAAATAAAGTAAAAT